>JAUYWG010001000.1:0-10545 GCA_034779775.1 Enteromius afrohamiltoni
CAAAAGAAAAGTGCTATAAGCATATCTTGAGCATTGAAGTTAATGTGTTAGAAAGACAGAATAAAGAACAATATTTGTCAATAATATTTATTAACACTGTATTAAACTAGGGGTTGATCACTGTATTAAATTTTTTATTAAAAATAAGGCAAATAAAGCTAATAATAATATGCTGGACTTTGGCTTAAGTGACGAAGTTGGTTAAAATGTTTTTCCACTGTAATAAAAACAAATGCTCAGCTGGTGTAAAAAAAAAAAAAAAAAGACTTAAGAACAAAATAAGAAGAGCTAGGCAAAAAAAAAAAAAATTATATTATTTTGTATATATTATTGATGTGTGTGTGTGTGGGCGGGTTTATGAGGACACAAAGTTGTATGGGTATTACAATATGTAGGTGTTTTATGAGGGCATGTTCAGTGTCCCCATAATTCAAAAGGCTTAAAAAAAACATACTAAATTTTGTTTTTTTTGAAAATCTAAAAATGCACACAGTTTCCTGTAAGGGGTAGGTTTAGGTGTATGCAATACCGCATACAGTTTGTCCAGTATAACAACCATTACTCCTATGGAGAGTCCCCATAAATCACAAAAACCAATGTGTGTGTGTAAATGTATTGTTTACGTTATATTGTTGTGGTGTATCAGTTATTTAAAACTACCCCCCCCACACACACACACTTTAGATTTCATGTTTAGGTCAGTCTGTTTGTTAGACCGGTAGACAAAGCCTTGTGCAACATCCAGTTATTGATGTTGATGTATTGATTTTGATCATTGTTTTAGGGGAACAGTGAGGAAATCTTATCATCCTAAAAGCTGATTTGTAATGGAGTCCCTTACGGGTCCCAGTCAGGAGGAAACCCCCTCAAAACAAAAGAGGCTTTGATACACCCTCAACATCAATGTGTGTGTGTGTGTGTGTCAGCTGTGGGGTGGTGACAGGGTGAAGAAAGGTAAAATCTGGTCACTTTGACGTGAAAGCGCACCACAGGGGATCTTAGAAATATACTTATTCTGTGTGTGTGTGTGTGTGACAGAGAGAGAGAGAATGAGGAAAGCAGAGTGCTGTGGGTTTTAAGTAGGGGGCAGCTGATTTAATTCTCTGTTATCATGTGACACCCAGTATCAGTGACAAAGAAGCCATACATTGATCTATCAGTGAGTGTTTAGGCAATAAATGCGTGATGAACATCAACTCATAACATGAATCCTGGTGCTAAAGCTTCTGTAGCCCCTCGCTCTTGATCCTGGGTGCTTTAGTGAGTAGGTGGGGTCACGTTTGCAGGGGGGAAGGGTGGCCAGTGGATATATACGTCAAATTTAAAGGGACAGGCTTTGTTTTTTTGTATGTAATGTACATAAACCCCCCTAGAATAAAGCACCATCAAAAAAACATAAAGAAATAGATTCAGTGCCAGTGTCCAAATCAAAAAAGCGAATTATTTGTAAATGTTAATTGCTTAAAAAAAAAAGAAGAAGAGGAGGAAATAGCAATTAAAACTTAATTGAAAAAGAAATAATTATTCTTAATTTATCATTGGGTTTCAAAATTTTTTAATAATAATGTGCTGAGTTTTGAGTTTAGTTGTATTTAAAAAGACAATGCAAAAATATTAATAATGTACTTAATATTTAGTTGATATTTGATATGTTTCAGTTAAAGACAGAAAACATTTATTTGTATTTTTTTAGGTAAAAATAATAGTAGTTAAGCATCAGGTACCAGTGGTGTAAGACAGAACATTCAAATCATTTTGAAGTAATAATTGGTCAAAAATGTGCTAAAAGAATAAAGAAAATCATGTTTTAACAGTTTAGCATTAAAATGGTTATGCATTAAAATTGTCAGGAGAAAAAAAAAAGAATAAAAATGATTATCACTAATAATAATTTTCAGGCATTGAGCACAGTAGTATTTAAAAAGACAAAGCAAAGGGGGAAGGATAGCCTTCAGCTAGGTCAAATTCAAAGAGGCAGGCTTTGTTTTTGTTTATTTTTTAATATATGCAATGAGCAGGAACTTCTTCTCATGTTCCCTTTACGACATAATCCAACATTTTTCATAATCTGCTATTTTCCCCCATTTCAGTCTGACCTTAGGAGGTCTTTCGGCTCGCCTGTTGTGTGAATCTTACACTATGTAATCATCTCACGATCCTTGACCCAGTTCTTTGTGCAAATGTGTGCAGCGATTCACAGCGTTGTGGCATTGGCTATACGAAGGCGACAAGATGTGCCTTCTGACAGCTGATCCGACATCTGGGTTTGATTTGGTGGTTTTCTTAAAGACCGCAGAAACTTCACTGGTCTTAAATCATCTAGCAGTGAAGCGTGTGGTTTGTGGCTGTGTGTTTTGGTTCGGGGGTTTGATGGCTAGTTGAGCGCACACTGGGGTTTCTTATGAGGGGGTTTTAAGTGTAAACATCTCATTGGGTTTTGATTGACAGGTAAATGTTGCTTGTAATCTCATAAAATCGTCTGATAATGTTTACATAATATGTTCTAGTTCAGTTATTTGTTTACTAATACCTGGATAGATACTACCACAGCACAGCCACACTTCTAATGTCTCACGCATAAGAAAATATCAAACCCGTTAGCATATTTTTTTTTTCTTCTGTTGAACACAAAATAAGATATTTTGAAGAATGTTCTTTACAGTACTGTCCATCTGTTTGGTCAAGAAAATGCATTTCAGACTCTTCCTTTCTGTGTTTTCTGTCAGGAGGCAGTCAGGCGGAGGTGGCGACTAGAGAGTGCGTCTATTACAATGATAACTGGCGGACGGAGAAAACCAATCAGAGCGGTTTTGAGAGATGCGAGGGGGAAAAAGACAAGAGGCTGCACTGTTACGCCTCCTGGTTGAACTCCACCGGAACCATTCGCCTGGTCAAAAAAGGCTGCTGGCTCGACGACTTCAACTGTTACGACAGGTAACATCAAACCACTTTTATATAATGTGACAGTTTGAGTCAAGTTTGGTTTATGTCTTATGATATCACAAATTTCATTTAATGTAACAGAAATTATTTTAAATGTGCTGCCAGTCAGAATAAACTGTTTTTTGTTTTTTTTTGTCTCATCTATCCATCAAGGCTGCATTTATTTTACAATAAAGACAGCAAAAATTGTAGTATGGTGAATTATTATTATAATAAGTGTTTATAATTATGTTACTTAGTTACTTTTTATGGAGCGTAATGCGTTACGTTACTTTTGCCTTACTTTTTAAATATGGGCAGAGCTTGAGTGTTTGTTTTTTATATAAGAAGTTGTATTCATAGCAAATATAAAAACCCTTTGACACAAGTGTAATGAATAAACCTCAGGCTGAACATAAAGTTAATTCTCTAAAGTAGCAAACAGGAGAAGAATGTTCAATACTCCTCAGCAATAAAAAAAAACAACAACAATAAAGCACAATATATTTTTGTGTTTGTGTTTTTGCTCGTAAGTATAGTTAAACTGGATCATTAAAGGTCAGCAGCAAAGACACTGGTTAATAAAATGAGATAAGATACATTTATGTAATTTAAATATTTCAGGTTTGCGTCATATTCTGAGATTATTTCAATTCATTTTGATTTTTGAGAGTGAGATGAATTAATGCACATTCACATTTAGTCTAGAACTACACTGTATTCACACACCACACAAATTGCTCTGTATTTCTTGTCAGTCAGTAAATAAGAAAACAAAGTAACTAGTGTTACGTTTTTGGAAAAAGTGACTCAAGTTATAATATTCTAAAATGAAAAAGCGATGCGTTACTTGTAAATACCCCGTACACTGATTATAATTCTAAATAACTGGAATCCATGTGATTACATGTTAAAATGGAATTTATTTCTATGATGCAAAGCTGTATTTTCAGCCTCATTACTCCAATCTACAGTGTTACTATCCTTTAGAAATCATTGTAAAATACTAATATACAATGTGAACTATTCTAATATACTGATTTGCTCCTTAGGTAAAATCTGTTGTTGTTATCAATGTTGAAAACATTTTATTCTTAATATTTCAGTATTTATTTAAAATGGTAAAATATTCTTTTGTAACATTATAAACATGTGTACTGTCACTTTTAATCAATCAGTGTTAATAATAACTTTAAGTATTCAAATATAACCAACCCCAAATCATTCTTTTGATGTTTGTAAATAAAATTATTTTATTTAAAATTGTTAGGGAAAATTACATTGCTCCAAATGCTTTGAAACACAAGAAAAAACATATAAGCTTAGGAAATTGACAAAATATTGTTCTGTTGAGTGTCCCTTACAAGGTTGAAACAAGCAGTTTTATTTCTAGCCAAGAGCTATATTCTCTGGTGAAAACATGCAAACATGTCACATTAGATCTCGATCAGCGAGAATTCAAAACATGTAAACTGTTTTGAATGGCTGAAACGATGATGTTCTTGAATACATGCTTTGTGCTTTCTTTGTAGACATCGGTTACTGGATTTATGCCTGGTTTCATAGACGGGGCTCAGCCAAGCCAGGATTAGGCCATAGTTCAATTAGGACATTAAATTAATTTTTACAGACTTGCCTTAGGGAAAAAAAAGCATTTAGGGTTTGCGTCTTAAAAAAAAAGAAAGCTAATGATATGTTTTAAGATCAGGCAGTTCACGTTTCTTTCAGTTGAAACCATTCAGGACTAGGTTTAAGTCTTGTCTGTGAAAACCGGGGGAATTATGTATTTCTGTAACTTTTCTTTGTCTGTGTGTGTGAGCAGACAGGAGTGTGTGGCCACGGAAGAGAGTCCGCAGGTGTTCTTCTGCTGCTGTGAAGGCAACTATTGCAATGAGAAGTTCACACACCTGCCAGAAGCCATTGCTCCTGCAGGTAAGCCAGCCTCCATATGTCACCTGACAGCTGTATGGCCAATTCTGTAGTGTTCTTCTGCAACAAATAGACACACAACGCATGAAAGATCATTTTCAAAAACCTATAATAGGGGAAGTTTGGTCTTGTAAAAATGTTCAGTGTTTTGTTTAATTGGTCAGTTTAAAAAAGGCAATGTGTTGCATTGATAAGAGGTGCAGCTTTAATGCCAGAACCTCCTTTAACCATGCCATTTTGATCTTATACAGTGATGGCAATAGCAATATGATCATTATTTGTATTTACTAACAAAATATTAACAATCTAAGTATTATATTTTAGTTATGGTGGTACTACTAAATGTATGTGACGGTAAATACAGTTAGTGCATTACTATTATAAAATTTATGTTTGAAAGTGTCATATTCTGATTATATTCCTCATCTGTTATTGCTGACTTCATGTTTTGTGTTTTCTTATAGTAAAGATCCAGCCTCCTCAGCCAGGGCCATCTCTTTGGGGTGTGCTGGTTTATTCTCTTCTTCCTTTCACCATTCTCTCTCTGGCCCTGGTGCTCGCCTGTTGGACGTACCACCAGCGAAAACCACCCTACAGACATGTTGACATCGGCCAGGTCTGACAGCTATGCATAAACTTGTATCACAGTTTCCACAAAATTCACATAGAAAGCAGTTTTTTGTTATTATTATGACATTTCATAATATTTCCATCTTTAGTGTGTTTGTTAAAATGAATGCAACACAGTTTGCATAAGTCTGAATTTAAACCTTGAGAGTATTATTGGGTTATTCTTTTAGTTTTCTCTTAGATGACCGACGGTTGAAAAGATTTTCAATGTAATTTAGTTGCAAAGATTGATAATGTATTTATGTGTGTGTCCTTTTAGGTTTATTCACTTTGGTTAACTTGTACTGCTCATCAGATACTGTTTCTTATCTGTGTTTTTAAATGAGTGTTTCTCTTTAATCTTGTGATTAGGATGCTGGTCTTCCTCCACCGTCTCCTCTGGTTGGTCTGAAGCCGCTGCAGTTGCTGGAGTTGAAGGCCAGAGGGCGCTTTGGTTGCGTCTGGAAGGCCCAGTTACTCAGTGAATATGTGGCTGTAAAAATATTTCCAATCCAGGTAAATATTCTGCTCATGCACTATTCAAACAGGGTCTTTTGTTTTCTTAATGACGTGTGAGCATAAGGCTTGATTCTGAAAAATAATTTGTTTATTAACAGGACAAGCAGTCATGGCAAAATGAAAGAGACATTTACCTCACCGATGGTTTTAAACACGAGAATATTCTACACTACATCTCAGCAGAAAAACGCGGCACAAACCTTCAGATGGAGTTGTGGCTGGTCACAGAATTCCACGAAAGGGTTAGTAATGGTTTGTTTCCCAAAATAATGGTTTAAAACAATGGTTTGTTTCCCAATAACCATTGAACTGTTGGTTTTATGTGCAAATGGCAAATAAAACATCTTGAAAATATTTCTAGGGAAATGTCAATACATCTAAATATATACTAATATATTTATGTGTGTGTGTTGTTTATTTTTTTTATTTTTATTTTAGTATTAGTAAAGTATTTGACCTTTTAAAAAAAAAAAAAAAAAAATGTATTAAAAGGCCAAATTGTATTTATTGCAGGGTTCACTAACAGATTACCTGAAGGGGAACCCAGTGAGCTGGCCTCAGTTGTGTCATATTTCTGCAAGTATGTCCCGTGGCCTGGCGTACCTTCATGAAGACCTTCCATACAGAGCAGAGGGAGCCAAACCTGCCATCGCACACAGGTACATGAGCCGAAACGAATCTCAAGCTTTTACAGCATCACTCTAAAGGATCTGTATTGAGCATTTGATTTAAAAAAAAAAATTGTAAATGTTATGATCCTGCTGTATAATAAGCAATAGGATAACTGTGTGCACTGGTTGATTTGAGGTTTGTGAATTGCAGAGACTTCAAGAGTAAGAATGTCCTGCTCAAGACTGATTTGAGCGCAGTGGTTGCAGACTTTGGGTTGGCTGTCCGCTTCGAGCCTGGGAAACCACCTGGAGATACACACGGCCAGGTGAGAGTGTCAAAGATGAAGCCAAGCTTTTGACTACAGTTCAGTCTATCTGCCTCTTTAACTATGGGAAGTTACCTAATATACATGTCTCCACCACGAAATGCTGTTGTTCAGCTCCGGGTTGGTAAAACATGTTTTTGAAAGACTGCAGTTATTTGAACAGAAGTGAAGTAAAAACAGTGGTGCTGTGAAATAGTGTTACAATCTAAACATTTTGCTGGTAGTGCTTATAAATATTATTTGTTTGTGTTCATCAATTCAGAATGACCATATATAGACCAAACAATCCACACACCTAGTCAAAAAAATATAAATTAAAAAACTATCGCTTTAATTTGTCTTGTGTACTGTAAAATAATCCTGCTCTTAAGAGAAAGTGCTTGTGATGTTCTGTATTTTGTAAGTGCCTTTGAATAAAAGCTTCTGCTGAATGAATAAATGTAAGGAATGTGAGGCTTTGAGTCCAAGATCAAATTAATTTCACCGAAGAGTTGTGCAGATACAAGCAGGAAAATGGCAAATGTTTCAGCCTTTTATTTTTCAGTCCCTTATGATTATTAAGCTATTTTAAGTTCAAACAAGTGTGAATTTGATTGCATTGTGATGGCCCCCAGACTCCACTGGGATGATGGTGAAACGGTGTCTAGTGCATGACTTGTTTGTTTTCTCTCCCGCTGCAGGTGGGCACTCGGCGTTACATGGCTCCAGAGGTGCTTGAGGGAGCCATTAATTTCCAAAGGGACGCTTTCCTGAGGATCGACATGTACGCTCTAGGACTGGTGCTGTGGGAGCTGGTGTCTCGCTGCACCGCCTCCGATGGTGAGTCAGCACCGACATGCAGACCTCAGAGTGTGTCTGAGCACTGTAGTTTTCATTTTGAGAGGAATGTTATATAATCAACCCAACTCGTTTTTATTGTCACTGCAGCATTTACAAGTGAATATTGTGTGAAAAGCTTAAGTGCCTTTTTTTTGGCACATATAAAAACGGTACAATTTATAATGGTATACATATTTACAATCTACTCATGTGTAGATAGAAAACCATAAACCTGTGTGTGTATGTATATCTTATAAAAATATATATATATATATATATTATTTCTAAGATATTATGTGTATATACACACAAATACACACACATACACAATACAGTAGCATCAAAAATGCAATATGTAAACATAATATGCATAACACCATGAAGCTGACTTATGATATAATGTATATAATGTGAATATGTGTGTTGTGTTGTATGTTATGGTATATTTGTGCATCTGCTCTGGTTACACATTTAGGGATGTGATTTTTTTTTTTTTTTTTTCCTTTTTTTCTTTTTTTTTTTTCTTTCTTTATACACATTTTATTAACACACATTTCCATCTGTTCTGACCTGAAAGTATGACCCATGTGAATTGTGAAATTGCTCTAAACATTTCTTGACAAACTAAAAATGTGTTGTTTTCAGTAACAGCCCAGTGCTTTAGTTTACAGTACTGTAGGGTATAGTTCAGCTTCTCGTTTTTTTGTTTGTTTGCCTGGGTACTGTGTGTTTTATACAGCTTATACTTTTGCTGTCTCATTTAGGTCCTGTAGGTGAGTACCAGCTGCCCTTTGAGGAGGAGGTGGGCCAACATCCTTCACTGGAAGACCTTCAAGATGTGGTGGTCCACAAAAAGATGCGGCCTGCCTTTAAAGACTGTTGGATCAAACATCAGGTAAGAAAGTGTTTTTGATTAGAAACTAGAGCCACACAAAACTAAATAAAATAAAAATCGAATTTATGGTTTAGTGCGATGTGATATATCACAAGGACTATGAGTTGATTTAAATTAATACATTGCAAACATGCACTGCGTTATTTTATACGTAAGCCACTCACGAAGCAGTGTTTTTAGTGGTTTGCAGTTTGCTGCTGCACACAAACTAAACTCTGCATCCCATTTGAGTTTGAGTCCCATTCGGGAACACCAAGCCAGCCTAAGTTACTAAATATCGTGATTTGGTAAACACATTAAGAAATTTCCCATGTGTTGCACAGCCCTATGAATCAAGATCTAGATTGTGACGTCTTACCATTTTAAATGTAAAAATTCACATTTGAATTGTAAAATCCTTTAAATGGTCTGGACCTCTCTCTCTGCTGTCCGCTCAGGGTTTGGGCCAGCTGTGTGAGACTATCGAGGAGTGCTGGGACCACGACGCAGAGGCGCGACTGTCAGCCGGCTGCGTGGAGGAGCGCATCTCCACCATCTCCAAGACCGCCAACACCATCAACACGTCTACCTCGGAGTGCCTGGTCTCCATGATGATGATGACGGCGTCCCACGGCGATGCGGACCTTCCTCCCAAAGAGTCCAGCACCTGAACATCAGGGACCACGAACCACTGCGTTCATCGCTCCAGTAAATGTGAACTTTGCTGCTAATTTGATCTTCGGATCGTCATGTATTTAATTTCTTCTTGCATCGTCGGATCGCTTTCACCAGCACATGCGTCTACTGTACTCTTCCGAGAGGAAGGCACACACGGAGAAACCTCAAATGCGAGAAGACCGAACTCTCAGAGGGCATTCAGGGGATCGTTTCGGACTGCTGGGATATGAGCACACGTTACCTCATCGGTTTTAATGCCATTTTTAAGTTGTTGATTGATTTTTGTTTTGTTTTTTTTTGCCTTCACTCCATGAATACCTCCATCCGAACGCTCGACCCTCGGGTTTTATGAAGCCGATCTGATGACTGTTACGCAACCTTCCAAGAGCACACAAGGTCCTTTTGTACTCAGTGAATTTTAGTATAGTTTTAACGTACCCTTTCTTCCTCGAAGCGTCTCGTGGGATGTTATTTGTGGTGTTTCCAGAAGTCGTCTGGGACACTGGAAGTGAAAGGCAGCGGGACTGTTACGATTCGAGTTGCCTTTCGCAGTGTCGGGACTGGTTTTAATGTAGCATCCGCTTGTGTTGAAGTATCTGAAGTCAGACGTGCCATCAGTTCGGCGTTCGTTATTTCTGGGTGACAAGATTGCAGTCCAAGTGTTAGTTCTGCGGCCGCATGAAGAGCTGCGTTACAGGATTGCTTTAGATCACGGCTCAAGGTTTGGGTGCATCAGGAAAGCGTGCGATGTTTATCCGCTGCACTACTCAGGTAAATTCTGTGCATGTGATTGTGTGACCGCTCACTATTACAGCAATAGTTCTCAGCAGTATGGTGAATCTCACCAGGAAAAATCTGGGTCATATGTCGTCTGAAAATCTGAACGAAAAATGTAGTTATGCCTTCAGGAATATATATATATATATTTTTTTTTTTTTGTACTGTGGCATTATTTTAGCATGATGCAAAACAAATACTTCAATAAAAATATCTGAATTTTTTACGTCATTTAAATTATTTTAGGAAATTTGGTTCTAGAAGACTACCTTAAATATGTCCCTCGCATCACAGAAATGAGAATAAAGGGTCATTAGTATAAGATTCATTCTCTTTATGCAGTAGAAAATAAACTTCTTGGGCTATTGCATATTGTCTTTGCTGTCAAGTGAAAAAATACCATCCCACAAAGTATATTTACAATTACGTTTTTGCAATTAATATATATATATATATATATATATATATATATATATATATA
>JAUYWG010001001.1:0-10538 GCA_034779775.1 Enteromius afrohamiltoni
CCTGGTGTTTAAAATGAACATAATAAATAAACACAGCATCAACACATATATTATGTAAAGAAAAACTTTTATTTTGGGTGCGATTAATCGTGATGAATCATTTGACAGCACTAATTTTATTTGAATATCTATTATCACTAAAACATTGTTTTTGTATGTTATAAATCAGATAAAAGAAAACTCATTAAGTTAATAATTACAGTTTTTATAGTGTGAATTAAAGTAAACTTAGAGAATGTAGTATAATGTTTTTTAGTAAGAGTCTAGAAAAGCCCCTGTGCAAAACGTTCGCATGGGCCCCTGGGAAAAACCATCAGAAAACAATCACACAATGTTCGTGCCGGCTCTTGCGCAAAACGTAAAACGTCTAAAATAGACAAACAAAAATTAGTTCTTGATACACGTTGCAAATTGTTTTGGGATAGGGCCCCACGTCCCTGACTGGGGTGGTAGTGACAAAGGACAAACGGGTTCAATACTCAATGACATACAACTAAATTCTGTTCGGGTAAGCAAGAAAAAAAAAGAGAGGCAAATCAACACCCGCAGAGGGCTGGCGAACACACAGGACTTCTGTTTGCTCTCAGCGAGCAAGCAGCGAAAGAGACGCCGCGGTTTCTCTCTCGCGCTCGGCCCTCACTGAGGCTTTTATGAGAGCAGATAGTCAAATTCTCATTTCAAGATCTGCGTTTAACCTCAGTCCAGCAGGCGCTTGTACCACAGAGCTCCTAACTCCTCTCATCTCATTTCTCTTTAACTAGAGGCCCCGCTGATGCCGCAGTGCACATTAATACTCGCAGGCCGCTGGCCAAGCACCGCTGTGTCGAGCTCTATGGCTGATTCATTGCAGAGAACACCCAGTAGCTAAAGCACACTGGAGGCATGGGGCGTCACTCCAGGAATTAGATTTGCAGCTTTTGTACTACGATAAAACCGTAAGTAACAGAAAACAGGCATAAACACACACTCATGTCATTTCTGTGAAATCTGGCCCTGTCAGCTGTACTGAATCATAATAAAGCACAAACAGGCTCCATGATGAATTGGTGCATTTAAAGTGCATCTACAAAATTTTATGCACTGTGTAATAAGCATGCTTAATCCTTGAGTCGCAGGTTTTTATTTCACAGACTGAAATATTTAAGGTTTCAACATGTTTTTTTGAATGTCAAACAAACTTAAACCTCCGTATGTGGCCTGCTGCAACAAAACACAACATCCAATTCATCATAAACCCATGGTTCATTAAGAAGAACCAAATATTAACTAATATAAACACAAATTCTAATACAAATATTGTAATTGCAAAGTCTTACCTGATTTGTTTTTAATTAAGGGACCTGTAATGCCTAATGTAATGACAATATAAGGGGAAATTGTTGTTTGCTATGCAGATTTTTTTTTAGTATAAGTTTGCTGTATAAGGAAAATGGTAATACTGTTTGCACTACAAACCAGTGCGTTCATAATTAAGAAAATACATTCAAATAGTATGGTAAGACACACCAGCTTGCAATACCAAGCAGAAAAACGAGCTGTTTTCTACCTAAAAATAGCTGGAAGCAAATGACACTGGAAGCCAGACACAAAGGCTGTTTCCACTTTTACGGGGAGAAAAAAAAATGGATCAAACAAATAATAATAATGTCTGTTGTTGACAACAAGTATGGGTTTGTTTACGGCATGTCAAGTCCACTCAACAAATTCAATGCAAAGCGGGAGTTATGACAAGCGTGCAGGTAGAAACAGCACGCATGACGGCAAATGAAGGACCATACTACTCTTTTCTATATTCCTGTGACATGCTATATTACTGGTTTCGGTGGCACGATGGTCAAGGCATATCTTCAAATGTCTGCACTGGAGCCGTGCCTTATCAACCCCTTCATTACGAGAGCCAGACTGCCAAACTTATATTTTTCTATATGCCCTGCCTTTCAGAAATAATAAAATGCTTGGGTGGGATGCCATCAATTTTTTTCCTCTTCGAGAGTATGCGGCGCGTTTGCAAGTGCAGCAGCGTGTGCGATTCTTTTCTTTTTTTTTTTCGTCAGGATGATCACAAACATCTTTCAAATACTAACTTGCTCTGTATGGATATAAATTACACAGGAAGAGAAACACTTAGCATGTAGTTTGGGAAACCAAAAACTAGCCAAAAAATGGCTCCGAATATACGCAGTTGACAAAAATAGTTGCTATGTCTGGTTTCACATTGCAAGTCTCATGAATTAGGCTGCTACGCTAGGCCTTCGAGTCATAATATGCGCCTGTCACTCATGTCCAATGAAAACAAAAGCACTGTCTTTCAACAAACAAAGACATGCAACTTAATTACCGCAATCAAAATGATGTTCAGCTTGACACTGAGAACGTCAGATGGATTCTCCATATTCAGTGCATTTAAAACATGACCGCAAACCCATTAAACCCTTACTGAGGCCAAACTGGCGGCTGGGAACTCTTGGATGGCGGCCAGTGAAGTGGAGGTAAAAAAGTGTGCGTGTTTATGTATTTAGTCCTTTTAAAGACACGCTCACACACCCTGACACTTTACATTGGCTCCAGGATGTGCAGTTTAATACTTTGAAACGCTCTCTCTGTCTCTGATCTGATGGTTAATTATAGAATTTTAAATATCCGTGACGCGTGGGCAGGTACCCGTAATAACACACACGCCAGCTTGTAATTATTGACTTTATTTACTTTTTGGATGTTTGTTTGAAATAATGCACTGCTGGTATCGTGATCTGGAGATCAAAGAGCTTAGGACGTTATTAACATGTGCTCATCAGCCAAGGATAATCGCTTAAAGTGTAATTACTTTGCCAAGCCCATGATAATCGTGTTTTTTCTTGCTCTTGGCATTTTTAATGCTATGAATCAGACGTTACTGCACCCCCCAAGGCCTGTTTAATGGAAGAGAACAAAAACACATCTTCCAAACAGGTTTGCGTCCATATTCATAAGTTTTAGGCTGATGAGCTTTCAGGCAAGGGTGCCAGCTTAAATGAGATTGACAGGAATGGACATGATTCTTGAATCAAGAACAATTATTTAAAACTACTAAGCCATATTTCAGGTCATATACATATAGGTTGCTGTCAAATTCACAAGTTTTAGCACAACTATAAGTGTTTCGTGCCACCTAGTGGAGTACCCTTTTACTGCAACACAGGAGAACAAATGGACGCTTGTGCCAACTAGTGGCAAACATGAGGGAAACAGTGAGCAAATCATGTTCATTTTGAGACAGTCGGGTTTTGGAGCACATAAAATACTAATGTATTTTTCATGAGAAATACATTTGTATAGAGCAATTTACAATATCCAGTCAATTCATTTTATGGCTTTAAACTTGGTAACCTCGTTTTACCTTACTTTTGACACTCGTGATGGATTGTAATAGCTAGGTGGTCTGGGTTGTTTTTAAGGCATCATCTGGTGAAACTAATTTGACAGGAAATTGAAGAGAGAGGATCGCTGGTTAAGGTCACAGTGGTAGCAGAGGCAATTTCATAGATGGACGTCAAGTGTGTTCATGGGGAAAAATGTCTTTGTCTCTCTCTCTCTCGTGACCTCTGCGCATCCAAGCTTTGGTGTTTCTGTGCTTCTGCCTTTAAGTGTTTCATTTTTGTGCCACTAGCAGCACTAAGTAATCACAATATATTTGTTTGAGCGGACTTATCAGGCCAGACACACTTCGGCATGTGAGCGAATTCAAATTTGTGTAATAGGATTATCTTTACTACTAAAATGCAGTTGCACTGAATGCAGTATAGCTATAGTTAATGTTTAGTGTTTCTCTACTTCTTACTTCAGTGCCGAAGTGTGTAATTTTATCAAGATGACTGGCAAAGTGAAGTGACTTGAAGTGGACACTGGTTAGTTTTTCATCAAAGTTTTATCACATTAATTAAGAGTACATTATAGAAGATTTCTCATTTTTTAGTGTTTCATTATACAGGATTTTGCTGCCAATTCATAAAACCAGATTTGAAATATTATGCCTTTAAATAAAGAATATGGTCTGGCTATTTTGGCAGTAGATGATTTACTTTCATGTGTTTTTATAATAAGTGTGTAATAAGTATTTTTGATGTGTCTAGTCAGATCTGGTCTGATTTAAGATTATTGACAGTTTACACCATGAGATTCATCCACGTAGAACATATAATAGAAAAAAAGTTTATAGTAACTTGCAATGATTCAACAAAACATGTTAAAAGTGTAATTTTAAACAGTAAAAGTGATGATGAAATGGATGAAAATAAGGATAAGCGGAAAGGCTTTTACCAGGAATGTTTATTTGACGTGCCAGTTTCTCTGCCTTGTAGAAACAGTCAAATATTCAAAGGCTGCACCATGAGAGCCATATATATATATATATATGTATATTAAAGTAAAAATAAAACAACAGCAACAAAAGTTCTTCTCTTCAGTTTGGCAAGTATCTGTAACAGAATGTAAACCATATACTGAATAATTTTGTTTTGATAGAACTTGGTATAAAAAGCACAAAAATATAGCACTTTTAACTCTGGTGCAAGTCCGTTCAAATAACTGTGGCATTAAGCAAATGTACAGATTCATCACAATTTCTTTTTTCATTGTTGACTATTTACCAAAAAAAACCACTTCAGCAGATATTTGCCTTTGAAACTATAAAAAGCACAAAAAATATTTATGAAAGCATACAATACATCTGTAACAAAATCCAATAATAATAATAAAAAAAAACAGATAAACAACAATCAATGGGCCAGAAACATGATTGATTTTTAAGGTACTTATGAGTACAACAATCATTGAGAAGCTCATTGCTCAGGGCCATGAAAAAGCAAATATAATGCTGAATGAAAGTGCAATTTTGTAATTTAATGCTGCAGATTCAGTTCTAAGACAATAGAGCATCTGCATGACAGAAGTCACAGTTTTGTCATTGGTATGTGCAGGTTATTCCAAGGCCCCATCCAGAGCTCCTCCTCGTCTGACTGGGTCCGGTCACTATGTGATCCTGAAGGGTCCCTCACCTCCTGATTGTCCACTGTGGACTCTTGTTCATCCCCATTTTCTGTTCTTTCACCTCCTTTCACCACATTTGACTTTGAAGCTATACTCTCTGGACCTGTAGTGCTGGAGGCCAGGGACCCACTGGAGGGCCTGGTTGTGAGGTTCTGTTCACCTACCGAAGCGCCTGTGATTATGGGGCTGTTTAAAGGAATTCGCTCTTCGTGCGTGACAGCAAGTTTGTCTAGTTTCTTAAAGTGCTTTCCCAGTCGTATTGGAGAGTTAAGCTTGATGTTGTTGGTGTGTGTGACCCGTCGTGTTCGGATTATTGAGCCGTTCTGGGCCAAGTATATGCTCCCATTAATGTTGCTGTGGCTGTTTACATTAGATAGTCGGTTTCTTTGTGATTCAGGTGCACTTTCTTCTCCCGTTGAACTGGTCTCGTACTCACGGTCTACAATAAGCTTGATCCTCTTTTTTCTAACATACTGAAAAAAGAAAATAGGTGTGTAAGATGACTATATAATAACAGAACTTTTTATTTTAACACAGCACACAACAGTGGCGTTCTGTCCGAGAAGGAAAGTCTCAAATTGCACAATTAATGATACAAAATGATCAGCTGTTTTAATTCACTTCTTAATAACATGCATAAAATATTTGCATGATGGTGCTATCCATTCTAGAATGCTAGAAATAAGGCAGATTTGAAGAATATTCATAAACATCAACAGAAAATTTCCAGCTGGACCACCACTGCTCATCATTAAAAAGCAAAACAACCAAACACACACTTAATGTCCCTTCATGAGCTCATTAAAGGGAATGTGCTCATGGACCAAATGCCGTTGGATTACAGGATTTTTAGAAAACAACAAAAACAAATCTAATTTTGATCTGAACATTAATTGCTGACCTAAACTTTTGAAAGGTGACCTCTAAAGTTAAGACTACAGATCAAATAGCATGCATGTTATTCAGCAAAGGTTAGGGAGAAATGCCAAGTTGTGCTTAGTGAGAGGAAAACAAAAAGAAGAACTCCAACCAGATAAATGCATTCAAAAGGCCAATAAAAAGATCAACACAAGAAATAAAGGCAATGGTCAATCTTACTGAACATATCTGAATATAATTCAGGAGGATCCAACAGTGTTAGCTGCATCTGAATTAGACTCTTCATCCTCCCCGTCTACTTTAAGGTTTCTTGCTCCATCTGAAGAGCTCGAACTATCGTCTGGGCTACCATGTCTCTCTGGAGTTATTTCTTCTTCTTCATTCTCATCTATTGGGGAGAGTTTGTCGATATCTAAAGCCTTGACTACACTACTGGTTGTCATAGAAAATCTGCTCATGCTGTGGAAGTTCGAATCAAGTCTTCTCTCCAGAGAATCACTGTTTTTAGACCTAGAGGACCTTGGAACCGTATTTTGGACTTCTTCCCTCTGCCCCCTGTCTTTCTTTTCATCTTCATCCTCCTTTAGGGTGGTCTCTTCTAATTTTTTAATGTGGGTGGATGTAGTTGCAGGTTCTGAAAATGATCTGCTGCTCTTTCTCTCGTAGGTAGAGGTTACTGATCTTTGGGATTTTGTGCTGCTTTGTCTGGACCGAGAAGATCTTATAGATGATACTGTTTCTCTATCCTCTGATGTGACACTTTCTTTTTCACTGCTATCTTCCTCCAAGCTTGACTCGTTCTCCATCTCCGATGTTCTCTCAGTGTCTGACTCTTGTTCTGTCTCTGTTTCTTTTTCAGTCTTTGTGTCTTGGTCTGAATCTGATTCTGTCTTTGACTCTATTTCAGTGTCATCTAGATGACTTTTTGTTTGGCTCTCCCTGTCTGACTCAAGAGGACTCTGATCTTGATCGTCATCAGAGTCTATACTACTCATATGTGCTCCTTCTTGGAGCCTGTATGGTGGATGGTGAGGTGTGAATGACATGGCACTTCCAGTGTACAACTGTTGCATAATGTCTTCCCTGCGCCTATCTCTTTCTTGTTCACTTTCAACACTATCACCAGGGACTCTCTGTGATTCCCTCTCTGACTTGTTGAGTGACCAAGATACCGGGACGCTTCCATTATTCCTATGATCTAAAGTCCCGCTAATGCTGCTCAAAATGTTCTTTTGAGTTTGCAATGTTTTAAGGATGTTCATCTGACTCAAAACTTTGCTTAGTCTTGTCTTTGCTGAAGGAACGGCTTCTTTAGTTTGGAAATAGTTGCCATCAATGACCATGCCATTGTGCACACTGTTTGAATGCTGCATTGTGATTGTTTTAGGGTCCTCAGAACGTCCTCCTTTGTCCTCAGGAACTTCCATTGGAAATATTCTGTTGTTCTTCCATGGAAGGTGGAAGGTAGCTGGACTGTATCGTCTGTCAAACATTTGGCTATGCTTTATAGGTGTTTTTAGTGAGGTTTCAGCCTTTGAGCTGTAAGGGTGTGTGATGCCACCAACTGGTCCAGGTAGGTGTTGTTCAAGCCTTAGGGGTTGGTCGATAAAAGCTTGTCTAGGGGGCCTTTGTGGTGGAGCCTTGCCTGAAGGGGGAGCTGGCCTTCTGCCTTGCTTTGCAACCTATTACATTGGCATAGTCTAAGGTTTTTTATTATTCAAAATATTTAATCAACAATTTAAATCACTCATCACTTTTATGAGTCATGTTAGCATTCCCAGTGCATTAAGCCAAGTGTCAAGGTACAACTTTACCCCCAGTAACACAAATCCTCAAATTATAACATCATAGAGGTGGAAGTGAAGCCATAAATTAAGGATGGGCAATTCCAGCCTTGGAGGGCCACTTTCCTGCAGAGTTTAGCTTAATCCACAAACACACCTGCCTTTAATTTCCAATTACAGATAGAATAAAACTCTGTTTGAACCCTTCCAGGACTGGAAATGTCAGTCCCTGCTTTATATGGTTACCCATATTCTCCAAAACAATCAAAATCACGCCAATCCAAGCAAATGTGCTCTTGTGTGAAGACTATGAGATATTACTAAGATATTACTGACTGACTGACTTTACTAAGCTCCTATGTTTTATTTTGGTTGGAATATTTATAACATGCTAACTTCTGTTTTTTTTTTCTACTTTGCTATTTGCAAGTGAAGGACAAGATGCTAAAAGGACCAAAATCCTGACATGAGTCATGTGTAATGGCCTTAAGCTAGAGGCAGGATAAAGGAAACTTATTTTAAAAAGTATTGCATGTTGTATTGGTTTAAAAGTAAGAAGACAACAAAAGTTTTACCTCTCCCTCGGATTCGTGTGGGCTGTAGTAGTAGCTGCCATCATCTTCCATAATCACCTCTCCATATTCATCATACATTCCTGTTGGAGAGATCAGCTTCCGTCGACTCCCATACTGAGGCAAGTCATAGCTAAAAGACAGGTATACAGGATTATTGCATATTCCTCAAACACACACACTTACTTTGTTATTTGTGGTTTATGGGGACTCTCAATAGGAGTAATGGTTTGTATACTGTCCAGACTGTATGTGCTATTGACCTAATGCCGAGTTCTCACTGCACAATTTTAGCCCAATTTCTCAGTCGTCGACAGGTTTTGATAAATCACATACAAATGCCAGAAATCTGAAGAAAATCTGTGCTTGTTCACAAGAGTGACAATCTCACAGTGTGAATTGTCAAAGATACAATCTGAATATATCGCTGACACCTGCAAACTCCTGTTTTTTTTAAGCATCTTGAAGACGTTGACACAGGTCTTTTGGATTTAGTCTGTCTCATTTTGTTCTGTTACTTCAGGTCATTCCAGACAGACTGATGATGATCAGATCTCTGTGTGGAGCACTGGCTGTTGTCAATAATTCCACTGCATTATTACAATTAATGACAAAAATAATGTTTTTGCAACAGATAAAAATAACCGAGAAAAAAAAAAAAATATATATATATATATTCTTTTTTTTTTTATTTAGTTTTTTTTTTTTTTTTTTTTTTTTTACTGTACAAATATATATAAACACTGTTATTATTGTACTTGTGTAGGAATTTGGTCCCCATAATGCAGTGAATACCAGCACACACAAATGCAGAACATTTATAAATAAATTAGCAAAAATGTTGTCCCTAACTGTTCCCCAAAACTAAAACTTTATGAAAGGTCTGGGACATTGAAGTAAAAGGCAAACAATAAGTAAGATTTAGACACATAACCTCCTTACAACTATATGGAAAAAGTCAAAACTGACCTTCATTAAGGCTGTTTATATTATATTTATTTTATATATTTATATTGTTTCCTGCTAATTGGGTTCCATATGGATAGCTTGCCTTGGAAAATTTATCAGTAAATAATCATTGCTATTGCAGCCAGAAAGTCACAATCAGGTAGCCCACAATGTTTAAAGAAAACGACACAATTCTTTATCCAGAAACCACATAAAATAGTCTTAGAAATCATACTAATTTATTACATATATATCAATTCTATTTGGGCCAGGAGCACATTTCGACCAATAAACGCACACTCACCCATGGTCATAATTATAGTAATCCTGTGTATAATAGTCCTGTCCTGGATCAATACCAGACTCCATTGAGAGTTCCTGTGAGAAGAGCAAAGAGTTATAATTCAAAGAGCGCATTGTTTTAGGCAAAATCCTTGGGGAAGACAGACGAAAGTGCTGCTCATTACAAAGAAGAAGAAAAAAAGAGTTTCTGTAATTTTTTTTTTAGTAAAAGCTATGTGGCTACATTAGCCCATGTAAGTGAATGAAGTTAAACTCTACAGTATTGTTTTATATTGTACATAAAACAGAGATTGTTTGGTAGAAAACTACATATGTACATGTTTATTATATGACATGTTACAGCACATTCAGCTCTACAGAAAGAGTTTTCTGCAAGAAAAGAAATTGAGATTCTCTACCTCTGGTCTTAAGAGAGAGGGTCGAAGCAACTGCTGTTGCTGCACAGCATTCACAGCAGATAAACAGTGCAGAAACGAGAGAAAATAAGGAATATTACATTTCTGAATCTATGTGCGTATGAATGATTGAAGATTTAAGGTACAGTTGGATCCACAAGTCTGTTTTTACACTGAAAATTAACAACTGAAAATCTAAATTTAAACCTGCAAATATACAAGTATTAAACAAACATTTAAGAACATCTTTGTTCAAAATATCAGATTTGTGTTTAAGGTCATGTCCACACCATACACAGGTATTATAAAGTTTTTCCTTTTTCCATTAAAAAAAAAAAAGTTCCATCCACATGAAAACGCAACAACATGCAATGCTATGAAGCACTGTCAAGGGCATGCCAAACGAAAAGGTGATATATTCTCAACCCATGAAGTCATGTTAGATCAGTCAGAGGCCTGGAAAAGTTTCCAGTTGTCAGAGATAGCAGCGCATGTTCCGATGTCACAAGCCAAAATCTCTGGTTTAGCTGTCTACACAATAACATTGAAACAGGAGTTACCCTTTCAGTCGAATCACTTCGACGTTACATATGGGATCTCGCATGAGAGACCAATCGTCTTCGAATCTTTTG
>JAUYWG010001002.1:0-10528 GCA_034779775.1 Enteromius afrohamiltoni
ATATATATATATATATGTTGAAAAAAAAAAGCTCGCAGGTTGTATTCATCAAAACGATTTAAACAATGTCCGAACACATTTTCAAAACGACAGAAAAAAAAATCAACACGCAGGTCAACAGATGGAAAAACAATTGAGCCCCAGTTCACCATAAGGTAATATCTGATTGTCTTTATCATCAGGCGGTGGTAATAAAAAAGAGAGGGGCGGGGGCAAATCCCACCCGGCTCAACCCCTTTCCAAGCTCAGGGAAACCGGCCAATTATTTTTCCGTGTGAAGAAACCGGTGATAGAGAAGGAAGAGACAGCCGGGAGGATAGAAACCGCCTTATTAAAAACCCTTCTGTACCACAAAATATGATAAAAAAAGAGAGTGAGAGACCCAGGTTTAAAAAAGTACACTTCCATAATGTACTTAAAGTTCTTACAGCTTTCATCTTGCATACACAAGTACACTCAAGTGTTTGAACAATGGTTCCTTGAAGAACCTTTAACAACCGTGGAACCCTTTCCATTCCACAAAAGATTCTTATAAATGGTTCTTTAGATTCTGAAATCTAAGCTATAAAGGTTGAGGGTTTTCACAACACTGCCATCAAATAACCATAACTTTATGTACATTTCTTAAAAGAACCATTTATGTACTAAGTGTGAAAGACATTTTAATTATGTAAATAATTAAGTGTTTTTTGTGATTGACATTTTTTTGAATAGGACCTAAAATGCGCACATTTAAAAATATGAATTTAGTTGCCACTTATAGTACACTTGAGTGTAGTATGAAAGATGGGTTCAAGTGTACTACAAGCGATAATGGTCGGTTACCCTGAAAGGGTCACCCGCTCAGCGCGAGAGCTCTTTAATGAAAAACCCCACCGGGTGTCCTCATCAAACCCATCCGCTGACTCTCTTTAGCTTGTCATTGTAATTAAAATTCCTTGATGACAGCCACGGGCCAGATGACAAATTAAAGAGAGTCAGTTATAGCTGTAAGTCACATGTTGTGATTATATTACTCGCAAAAATAACACTATCGTCCATTAACCTGTTCACACTTTTTATTTGGCCCGTTTGACCTCTTTCTATTTGCTTTCAGAGTGATAACATGATTTGACCTGCCGCTGCTCTCTTTTACACATTATTCCTCAAATCAACAACATCTGCAGCTTCAATCTTTAAATCCTGTTCAGTCGTTATCGACATAATGGAAAAGCACAGTTGTATTCGGACTTGTCGTTTCAGCTCAGTCGGTGTGTCTAAATTATGAGATCAAATCCTGAAATGATCTCAACTGATAGTATGAGAAGGTGTGATGTAAAGACGATCCGCACAAAGCACCTGAGAAACACACACGCACACACACACACTCAGGCAGGAATGATTATGCGTTCTCACCTGACAGATCCCGGGTCCCAAGTGCCTTGTAGTTTTTAAGGTGTGAGATTCACAAGGATTAGCTCCCAGCTAAGAGGAATATTGAGACGAGAACGACTTCTCTGTGCAGAATACAGAATTCTGCGTTCTGCAGAAGAAATTAGCTTTTAGATCGTTAGTCCTCAAAGTAAAGGTTCTTTATTGGCATCTACATGATTCCATAAGGAACCTTCAGAAGCCTGCTGTTTTCAGATGGGATTTAAAAAACTGTTCACTAAAGGGTTCTTTGGGAAAACAAAACCAAGCAATGGGTTCTTCTACACTCTTAGAAACAAAGGTTCTTGATTGGTATCAGTGGTTCCCTGAAGAACTTTGAACATTTACGTTTGACAAAAGGTTCTTTATAGTGGAAGAAAAGATTAATCAAATGGTTCTTTTAATAACTGAAAGATTCTTTGAGGAGCCCAAAATGGTTCTTCATTGGCATTGCTGTGAAAACGTCCTTTTGGAACTTTTATGTTTAAAAAGTGTAAATAAAATAAATCAGGAAGAGTTCAAAATAATGTTCGGGAGTTTCAGAAACAAAGATTCTTTAGTATATGTGTCAGTGAATAATCTTCAGCATCCATGGATGTGTTTCCACTCCACAAAAGATTCTTTAACCTAAGTGTAAAGAACATTTGAATCATTTAAAGGACCTTTTGTGGAATGGAAAGTTTCATTGACGTTAAAGGTTCTTCAGAAGAACCACTACTTACACCACAATAACCACTTTAAGAAAAGGTTCCTCTATTGCAGTACTCTTTATTTTTAGGTCCATGAGTTGCTTTAGTTTATTGCTTTGTGTATTTAGGCCAAAATATGTCCGCGCATGATCTGTGTGCAGATGTGTGTTATTAGCAGGGAATATGTGTGTATATGTGTTTGCATGTGTGCAATCTAGAGATGTGTGAAGAATTTGGGGAAAAGGGGCTAAAAATCTGTGAAAAGACAGAGAGGGGGGCTGGAACTCAGCTGGAAACTGATTGGCTGCCAGCCTGAGGAGGAAATAAGAATCTGCTGTCCTCTCCGGTCTGGGACCTCGGTGACCAGGCGCAAGATGTCTGCCATGGCCCCCGAGGGCCCCGCGGCGTCCCCTCAACACTCCTCTGCCTCTGAAAGCGTCTTTCTCATTTTATTATTGACTCGAAATGCCACCCAGTCTTTATTTCCCTCGCTCACTTTCTCTCTCGCTCCCTCCGTCCCGAGCACACATGAGAGAGTCGGGCGAAAGGCTGCGGGTGAATCAGGGTCACTCAAAATCAATACTGTGCTTTTAGATGGGACAGATACATAAAGGACGGTAATAGTCTTAAATGTTCTGTAACTCTCAGAGGCTTTGAGAGGGTGACGGTGGAGTTGGGATCCTCAAAAATCACGACTCTTTTTTTTTTTTTTTACAAAGCAAACTGTGAGTATTTTCATTGTGGTTCACAGAACTGAACATTTGGGTCAGTCACAGTGATTTCAGGATACATGTGAACTTATGATGCACATTTCTATAAGCTCCCCAGATGTCTTGAAAAGAAGTGCATGAAAAATAAACAATACATTGTACACCTTTTTATAGGTGCTGTGTAGATCAAGCTTATTGTTAATGGCATGAACACGTTTTTGTGTGAGCATCGTATTCAACTTCACTGTTCTTGCTACTAACATGCCTATTTTTTGTGCAAATTTAAAATGTAAGTCCATGCAAAAAAGGCCATTTACAGCCAAATGCAATTTCAAGTAGTTTATTAGCATGATAACGTGTGTTGTGTTCCCAAGTATACTACATAAAACAATTAAGCCTAATGAAGAAGCATTTAATATAACAATACCAATAAACGAGTGCTAAGTTATGAATTAACAATGTTAATATAAATATCAATATAAAAATGTGTGTATTATTATTATTATTATTATTTTTTTGAGTAGCTGTAGTAGTCATTTTCAAAATTATTAATTAGTAATTATTTTCAATCGCAAATTTAATAAAATAAAAAATAACGTAATATAATAGGCTAACATAAATGAATAATAAAAGAAGTGCAGCACCCTGCTCTCTAGCGCGGGCTCCCCTTTGACCTGTCACGTCACTCCACCGCACGCACACCTGACGTGACAGCGTCATATCACCGTCTCTTCGCGCGCTAAATGTTCCAGGCGTGTATCATACCGCGGCTCCGTTACTCCGTCAGTGACAGACTGGAAACACATTCACCCTCAAACTGCTGTCAACACCTCGTTAGAAACGACGGAGGAAAACAGGCCCTTTACAGCGTCCCGACGTGATCGTTTTAAAGTAGACTGCTCACTGGCCATTGTTCGTGTTGTAAGTATTTTTGTAACAACACAACAAGTTTTTCCAATATGAGGAAGCTCAAAAAAGAACAAATAACAATACATTAGCAATAAAATTAAGCGCTAAGTTAAGTAATATTTTTCTTTATTTCATACTTCACAACACACATACATAATTTCTGTATGATTAGAATTATTATTTTTTGCTTGTAAAATTTGCTTGTATTTGCATTTATTTAAAAAAAAAAATATATATATATATTTATAACAAAATAATCAGAATAAAAGCCTATTGTTTGGGCCAAAGTGTTTTTTGACCTATAGAAAATTTGTAATCTGGTTGAAAAGTTTTATTTTAGTTAAAAGAATCCGCCAGACTGACGTCAACTAAAGGTAAACTAAACTAAACAAAAATGGAAAACAAAACAAACTAAGCCCTTTTTCTAATAAGTAATTTTTTTTATTTTTTTTTTAATAATTTCATTTCTACTGTATATAGTTTAAGCTTCTTTAGTTTTAGTTAACTCCAATAACTCTGGTCATCTGTTCCATTAGTTAGCACTGCTATATTTCACAGCACAAAACTCTATAAAACTAAAAACGCAGCTCTTTGAGTCATGAGGATCATGGACGGGTTTTTGAAGAGGCTCTCCATCTCTCATTGCTAGCGATTTTTCAGAACTTCAAATTCTATTCTTCAGATTTCTATCCTTCGTGTGATTATTCGCTAACATAGGTTTTTCATCCAATTCAATGCATATTGTATGCATTACATTTTTTGTTTGGTGCAGCATTCTATAGGTGTTCTTGGGCTGGTATAAATGGAAAAAAGCGTATATGTTTGAGAGTTGTTTGTGGTGGGGATAAATTAAACGCAATCTGTGAATGATGTCACAATCATGTTGCATTGTGGTCTATGGAGTGGCCTAAAGTGTGCATATAAAGTAGTGTGCGAGTGCATGTCTAAAAGTGGAGTTTCTAGCATACGCACATGCATAGATTTATTCAAACTGAGCCCAAAGACTAGCCATCACTAGTCAACACTGAACCTCAAGACCCTATGCATATGTGCTAAAGTTGAATTACAGCACATATGCATAGATTCATTCCAACTGAGCCCAAAGTTTACGTTTCCTCGTAAACCCGCTCCCGTTCTGACCTGTTCACCATGTAGCGTGACCACCCATAAAAGCCACGTGACCCCCGGCGGCCAGAGGTCAGGAAGTACTGCCATATTGTTGTCAGAGTCCATCAGCGGCGGACCCACATGAAAGCGGCGCATTCCTGCTTTATGATGTGATCGGCGTGAGATTCATGAACGCCGTGGACAGGATTAACGCCGTACGTCTCATTAGAGGATCCTGGCGCTGAGAGCCACGGCGGGAGGCGAGCTGAGAAACGCGGCCATTAGGGCGGCTCGTCTGCGCTCCCGTCTGCTTTCACCTGCGCTTGTCTGCGCTCTCATCTGCGTTATGGGGATTTATTTTGCACATGAAGCACACCCAGGCCCGTGGCATCTGCTGACAGTCGCTCTTTAAAGAGATGGATGTCAGCGCTTTCCTTGAGTATCGGATGCCTGTTTGCTGTCAGAGCTTTTCGAGGTGAATATTCAGTAACGTTAAGTGACCCTTAAATGTTCCCCGACTTCTCGTAACACAAACCGCAAACAAATCAATGCTGGAAGGGAGAGCTCAGCCAAAAACGAGAGCGCTGCCGTCATTTACTCGCTACAAACCTTCTGTGGGACAGAAAAGAAGATGCAATGGGGTTTTACACAATCTGACAATCTCACTTTATAAATCAGTAATAAATAAGACAAGTTCTGTCATCCTTTACTCGCTCCAAGCCTGTATCTGGAGCTTCTGTGCAAATCAAAAGAACATGCTGTGAAAGGTATCACATGCTTTATGTGAATGTTTTTTTTTTTTGTCCAGCCTCTGTTCTACCCGGTTTTGTCCTTTTGATACTTAACTGTAAGTAACAAGGTAATTCATAGACCGTCAAACAGAAATGTCAGTGGGTTTTAGTTAAGCTGATTCTCTCTGTTACACCCCGTCTGGTAAAAAGGTCAATGCTCATAACATCATTCTGCAATAAATAAACCATTCTAAACTGATTCTAAACCTGTTTGAGCTGTTTCTGTGCAACGCAAAAGAAGATACAGTGAAAGCCAGTGAGGTCCGAAGTCGTTAAAATAACCTCTTTTGTGTTTCTCCACACATTGCTAATGCATGCTGGTTTGCAACAACATGATGGGGAATAAATGACAACTTGACATGACATGACTGCAAGGTTTGCTCTGCTTTCTAAAAGTGTCCTTTTGGTACTTTTAAAAAAGCCAACCATAGCCAAGGGTTTTGGCACCATGCACTCGCTACAAGACTTACTTTCTTCTGTGAAGCAAAACGCTTTTTTTTTTTGTTTGTTTGTTTATGTTTTTCCACAGAAGAAAGAAAGTCATACTGGTCTGTAATGACATGACAGTGAGTAAATGATGACTTTTGTGTTACATGGCATTTGGCACATGTCCTGTAATACTGCTGAGATTTCACCCAATATTGTATGTTTCATACTGGCCGGTCATAACATCACAAATAAATAATGTGAGTTTTGTCACCATGCACTCACTATTACATTTTTCTTATGTAGAGAAGAAGAAAGTCAATGGGGTGCAATGTTGCTTATGTGCCAATAATTTCTTTCTTTTGTATTTTTCCACAGAACAAAATGATAATGGTTTGGTGAGTAACTGATTTTTACCTGTTCTCTGATCTGTGCATGACACTGTTTAGTCCACCCGACCTGGTCCAGTTTCTATTTCACCCAATCTTTTCCTGAAAGATCAACATTTGAATGAATGAATATGCCAAAGTTACATTTATTTGTATTTTTTTTTAGCATTATTATTTTGGGTCCAGTGATGTTTCTGTATTGTGATTGGTCCAGATGCTCTGGTTTTCTGCCAGTTGACTATAAGTTAAAAGGTCTAATGTAACATAGAAAGGTATAAATATGCATTCTGTCACCATTTATGCACTTCAAACCGATTCAAACAGAAGCGCAAACTGTCTGGAATAAATGTATATAGATGCTGTTAAGAACACACCATACAAATGGCTGTTTACATCTTTGGAAGGCACACGTTGGTTTTGCATGTAAATAACGACAGAAATGTCATTTTGGACTGAACTAACCCAAGGCTTCCCAAAATAAATTGAGAAATTTTGCATTTGATTTGGTGTGTGGAATTGCATTCTATTTCTGAATTCTAGCTGTGCGAGTCTCTCTGAGACGAGGGAAACAATAACGCTGTGGATTAGATGTGCGTGGCAGCAGCCGTATGCACAAATGCAGATTGCGGATTGAATATTCTGTGGGTTTTGGCTCGATCTGATCTCCTGTAGTCATCCAAGGGAACTGGGGCCGTCGGGCGCCGCATAATAACATTAACAAACACATGGATGAGTCCTCCTCAGAGTAACCTCACGCAGGAGACAGACTGTACGTGAATATCTTCAAGCAGCTCGCTCTCTGTCCGGCCTGGTTTGGAGTTTGGAGTCGTTCACCGTTGTGGCCACCTCACTGCTGTTGACCTCTGGCTGACCCTGGGCTGGGTCTGATCACGGCCCGCCGGTGACCCATTTCTCGCCTCTCTCTCTCCTCGCGGTACGGCGGAGCCATCGACCGGCCAGGGCCGCAAGAAGACAGGTGCTAAAAGTTTGACAGCGTAGGCCAGAGATACATGTTTTGAAGAGAGAGTGATGCATGTGAGTGTGTGTGTGTGTGAGTGTGTCGGCCTCTGCAGCAGTGCATTTTATTCTGACATATTTTTTTTAAATCTAGTATTTATTTTTTTCATTTGGGTTTAGCTCTATTTTAATTAGCAAAATGATATTTGTAGTTTTAGTTGAAGTTAGTAATAACCTTGACTAGCACTGAAACTCAATTCAATACTGCATATATACTTTTTATTTAGGACTTTTGAGCAGTTTTTGACACCTCTATTTTGAGACCTCTTCTGTAACTCTAGAGGAGAAACATTGACATGCTGGACACTCTCACTCCATGATTAAAAGACTTCAGTTTCAAGAGTGTCATATATACATTTTATATTTGATTTGATTTTCTTAAGAGCTGAACCATTCAATGTAAACGGTAAATAATATATACATAAAAAAATCTGTATTATATACATATGTATATATAATTTTTAATACAGTATTCATGGAATGTATCAGAACATTTGTGCACTCTGTGTATTAAATACTGCAGAGACAGTAAGAGTAGATGCTCTTCAGAAAACAGTCTTCGTGATTGAGTTTGTGTGAGTAGCATGCTAATCGGCTGAGATTATTCACCGGTATCTTCTGTGTGTGTGAGTGCACCTGGTTTTTATCACGTTATGGGGACCAAATGTTCCCTCAAGTATAGGAATACCAGTAAATGTTGACCTTGTGGGGACATTTTTTAGTTCCCCATGATGAAACAAGCTTATAAAACATACATAATAAAATTTTTTGAAAATATAAAAAGGTGTAGGGTGACAGAATATATGGTCTGTACGGTATAAAAAACATTACGCCTATGGAGTCCCCATAAAACATGGAAACACTGTGTGTGTTTAAATAATTGATTGCGTGTGTGTATGATTGAGTGCTTGTGTGTGTGTGTGCGGGTTTATCAGGACACAATTCAAAAGGCTTAAAAAACATACTGAATGGTGTTTATTTGACCACATACCACATACAGTCTGTACAGTACAAACACCATTACACCTATGAAGAGAGACACCCCAGAAATCACAAAAACCAACGTGTGTGTGAGCGAGTGCATGTGTGTGTTTATGTGAGCGAGTGTGTGTTAGTGAGCGAGTGTGTATGATTGAGTGCTTGTGTGTGAGCAAGTGCGCGTGTGTGCTTGGAAGGGTCATGCGGTGGCTCCCGTGTGCGGTCCGGCGGTGGCCCGTGAGTGCTGTTACTCAGGAACAAGCAGGGCTTTTATCACATCTCCAGCTCTGACTCAGAAACTGCATTTCGCTGCTCTCTCTCTTTCTTCTGGACGGCGAGCGAACTCGGTTCTCTACAGCAGTTCAGCGCAGGAGCAGCCGTGCATGGGTCCGTCTCTGTGAGTCAGAGGTTTTTACACCTTTCACTACTAAACACACACACACACACACACACATCTCTGTCTCTCAGCCTACTCAGGCATATGCTGCTTATGTTGACATGTTTATTGCTTTAAAGCTGACCCCACAGAGAGAGGGAGACACGTGCGGGGAATCCCAGGCCTCTGTCTGTCTCTGTCTGTCTGTCCCTGCATCTCTGGAGACATCAAACCAGTCTCTAAACACTCCTGTCACTTCAACTGATTCAGGCTCAGATCTTAATGCTGGATGAATGCAAGAAGTGCGGTGGTTTTATGTTTAATAATAGTGTTCTGTGTTCGTGTTAATGGTTCTTTGTAGAACCAAAAAGGCATTGCTGTGAAGAGCCTTTTGAAGCACCTATATTTTAAGAGTTTAAAATTTAAGTTTTGATATATTATCTTTATGGAACATGATGTTGACTGAATATCCTAATGATTTTTGGAATAAAAGAGAAATGTATCATTTTGACCGATGCAATGTATCCATAACCACGCCAGTGAGAAAAGATCTGAAGCGTGTCACATCACCTGTATTCACTGCAGGAGTTCTGATTGTTATTAGTCAAACACAGACAGATAGTTGACTGTCAGCCTAAGCTCTGCTTGCAACTTGTCTTGAATAAGAGTGCTTTCACACTTGGACCGTTGTTTCAGAAACTGGCAGGTTTCTTCGTATTAGGTGCACTTTAAAAATGTTTTCCTGACGAATCCTGGACTCCTGTTCGCAATGATAAATGAATATAATGACAGCTTACAATATGCCCACAAAGCTGTTGTCATTCCATCGTAAATGATTTAGCTAGGAGCTGAATCCTGAAAATGAACCATAGAACTTTGACCCATGAGAGAACAATTTACTCACACCTAAGAGATTATCTCTCCTAAAAAGTGCATATGTTAAAAATAAATAAATAATAATAATAAAATATATAGATATCCAAAACAATATTTTTTATTTTAAAAATACTTAAAATATTAGAATATAGTTGTTATAGTTATATTACTTTTTGGAAATAGATAAGAAATGACTAAATATTCCAATATTACATTTTTATAATATTTAATTAAGCTCATTCATTAGCTCATAAACTGTGCATCTTCTACATACTTTTGGAGATATATAAGTTTAGTGTATGAGTTTTTTCCTGGAACAATACAATTATATCTGAAAAAGAGTGGGAACGCGGCCTGTTATATCAGTCATCCCATCAGTTGTTTGCTGTGCAATAACATGCTTTTCAGTATAGGCCAGCTTTTCCATATCGGTGCGTCCCAGCGTAGCATATTTTCATTTCTAGACGTCTTTGTCATCAGAGGCGTTTTCCTTGGCGAGTCTCTGGTCTTTGATGAGGAGAATCTCAATATTGAAGGTGCAGGACAGCAGAGGTCTGTGTATTTATCCGAGACGCTGTAAAACAGTCTGGACGGGCCGCCTGTTGACTGGACTCAGATCAGTATCAGACGCTGATCAGACGCATACACACACCCGACAGGCCTGACGACAGCAGGCGCTCCTGATAAACAGACCCCCCTTCAGCACACACACAGATACACACTCACGGTTCTCCAGTATGTCCAGTGATCACCTGTGTCTGCTGATATCTATCTATCTATCTATCTATCTATCTATCTATCTATCTATCCATCTATCCATCTATCCATCTATCTATCTATCCATCCATCT
>JAUYWG010001003.1:0-10507 GCA_034779775.1 Enteromius afrohamiltoni
CATACAATACTTATTCTGGTGATCTTGATTCATGCACCTGACAAATATCCCAATTTACAAAAGAAAAAAATGAATAAAATGAAAACTAAGACTGTACCTAATAAAAACTAAACTAAAACTAAGCAATTTCACAATATAAAAACTAGCAAATCTGCCTATAAAAACTAATTAAATCTGAATTTGAAAACAAAAAGTCAAAACGAAATAAAAACTAAAACTAATGAAAAATCCAAAACTATTATAACCTTGGTCTGTCATCACAGTTCCAGGCTCAGTAGCGCACCTCAGCTCTGTTTGGCCGGCCTCTGATCTGGCGTCGGCAGTGGACAATGTTGTAACAATGTAACAACATAAATCAAGACTATACACACTGACTTACAAATGCCTTTTCATTTATTATTTCTATACTCTGAGAACAGCCGAAAATGTAAGTTTGATAAGTTATGAACTAGCCTACGTACGTAAAATCATTGCAGAAACTAATCTTCTTTTTCTTCAAAAAAAAAAAAGACAAAAAACATTGCCAATATGTATAATGTAATTCCTATTTATTATTACAAAAAGGTAGCCATTTTTCCTCCAAATGTAAAGATTGTGTAGCATGACAGGGCACATATAACCTATAATATTAGAATAAGTGTTTCTATAGTTTAAAAATAGTAATTATTAATATTTTTTTTAATTATCCAGCTTTAGCTTTGATAGACATTAAATAATCCTTTGGGTTTGTATGGATTATTGTCGTTATTGCTTTATGTGCTGTTTGATCCTTCAACTTTTAGTAACCCATTGTCACGATCAGCTGGAGGTGCCAGCTCAAGCCACTGGATGTGTGTTTTGTGTTTATTTTGGATTCATTGCCACAAACTCATGTCTCCGCCCACTCGTTGGTTGTCTAGGTGTTTGATTGTTTGCTCCACCCCTTTGACCTACTTTCACCTGTATAGAACCCCCCCTGTGTTTGCGTGTTGTTCATGGTTAATTGTTTGTGTCACATTCTTTCGTGTTCCTAGTATCTTGCTGTTTGTTCCCGTTGGATTATCTGTTTAATACCTCTGCCTGAATCTGGACTTTCCTTCTGCCTCTCCCCAAGGACTCTGATTACCGGTATTGTGACCTTTTGCTTTGTTTAGCGACTCTGTCTCTGCCTGTGCCTCATCCATTGTATCAGCTGACGATCGACTACTGTTATTCCAACCCTGAGCCTTAATAAATCACTTTTTGCACATGAACTCGTACGCTCACGCTCCCGTTTTGTGAGAAATAGAGTTCAGCACGGTGATGTTTAAAGGAAGGAGCAGGGCTCGTTTAGTTTTTTTATTTTTCAGTATGACGTTTTCGGAGGGACTACTTGCACTCGTGCACCGAGACCCGCCGTTCGAGGACTTTGTTTTTGAGTTTATTCAGCTAGCTGAACGGTCGGGTCTCAACGATACTATCCTCACCGCGGTGTTTATGAACGCCGCATGCCAGTTCAGCCCCATTGAACTACCAGACATTACCGAGTTGGAATGGGAATTGGGAGTCTTTTTTTGCCTTTTTTGCACTCCGGTGGATCCTGAATCGCCCACAGACTGATGCTCAGTCAGGTAACAAACGACAGCTAGGGGAGCTGTTTGCCATTCCGGTGGTTCCCGAATCGCCCATAGAGGGCACCGGTGCCATCACTCAGCGAGAGGGGCTGAGTGATGCTCAGCTAGTCACCGAGGGTCCGTGTTCAGCTCAGTCTGTTCGAGTCACACAGCCTGTCGAAGGCCCTCACGACTCCTGTTGCATGGTACGAGGGACCATGTTCAACCCAGTCTGTCCCGGTTATGCAGCCTATCGAGCCACTAAAGGTCCTCGCAGTACAAGGAGCCGTGTGTTGTCCGGTCGGTTCCGATCACACAGCTTACTAAGCTGCAGAAGGCCCTCAGGGTATCAAACCTGTCAGAAACGGGCACTAGACCCATAGCACAATACGAGGGGTCATGTCAAGTCCAGGCAGTCCTGGTTCCCCAACCAGTCAAGTTATTTGAGGACTGTGAACCAGAGTGGCAGGATCCATCAGACCCAGTCCACAAGACCTTTGAGGCTCCATGGCCAGGACCTCCGAAACCGGTGTATGGCACTAAGACTTCATCGGGTCCACCAGAGACTGCACTACCTCTGGAGATGTCGGTTCCATCCATAGAATCCCCAGAGGCCTCAATGGTGGCTGCACAACCCAATGCAGGACCCTGAATCAGGTTTCAGCCAGTCTCGGAGGGAGCTTCGGTATGGTCTCGAGGGGGCGTATTCACAAAGGGCGTATTCACCTTCTAGGCGGTCTAGAAAGGTGTCACCTCTGGATATGGGTTGTAAGAGGGCACATTCACAACCAGCAGGGACCTCCAAAATATTTACTCTACCCAGTCGGTCAAGAAGGGCACAGCCACAACCCAGGCGGTTTCGGCGAGTGAATTCACTAAAGGGTCGGTACTCGAGGACACAAAGCCAAGAGGGCTCTGTCACTGTCTGGCCGATCCAGAAGGGCTCTGCCGCCACCTGATCCGCCCTGGAAGGCGTTCCCACCACCTTTTCCGGCCCGGTGGGCTTCTCCGCCGCCTGCTCTGAAATTGGGTTTCTCCACCGCCTGTGTTTGCGTGTTGTTCACGGTTCATTGTTTGTGTCACATTCTTTCGTGTTCCTCGCATCTTGCTGTTTGTTCCCGTTGAATTATCAGTTGACTACCTCTGCCTGCATCTGGACTTTCCTTCTGCCTCTCCCCAAGGATTACCGGTATTGTGACCTTTTGCTTTGTTTATCGACTCTGTCTCTACCTGTGGTTCCTCCGTTGTATTAGCTGGTGATCAACTACTGTTATTCTGACCCTGAGCCTTAATAAATCACTTTTTGCACGTGAACTTGTATGCCTCACGCTGTTTTGTGACACCCATGAACTTGCATTCTAGAGGAGCTTTTTTTCTACATTTTTTTTTTTTTGCTTGTGTTCATGAGGGGGAGAAAAGAAAATGAACTTGTAGACTATGTCCTATAGCAACTGCTATTAATCTGTTTTGAAATAGGTTGTTTTTGAAATAACAGTTTCAGAGGAATATCAGATTGTGTTTATCTGTGTCGTACCTACCCTGTAACCTCGTTGAACAAGAGGATAACAATCACCACTTTAATTTACAACCCGCAGATGTCACACTTACGTGTTTGCTGCTTATTTCCATGAATTCAAGAAAAAAATAACTACCATCAGTATTCAAGGAGCTTGTTTTACAAAAGAATATCAGTGTAGTTGAACATCTGATGTTGGTACCTCGCTCCTAGAGGTAAATGTCATCTTCTGTGGAGCATGTTTCGGATCACTAAAAACAAAACAAACAAACAACATGCTTTGTATTATTGTAAAAAAATTATATTTTACATCCTAGAAACTATGTATTATTGTTTAGGATGTTAAACAACATAGATGTATCTAAAATGTATTTGCGAAACAGAATATTAATAATATGGTCAAAACTTTCTTAGACTTGTAGCATTCATCATGCACTATAATCATATTGTTTAATTGGTTATTATATAGAGCATAGAAACAGCATCGCTTCCAAAGAAATGTAGATGTCATATTAAGTTTATGCCACAAAAACATGTCAACTATTTAGCCTTTATCATGCACTCATGATATTACTTTTATATCATATTATTTGTATTATATAGAGCATAGTAACAGCATACAGCCTGTCATATTCAAAATGTTTCTGTAACGTTCGGGTCAGACAGAGAGATCGCTGGATACGTGGAAATGCAATCAACACACTTTTAATCTTACACTTAAACAATATAAAACAGAGTAGAGACAGAAGCACGCTTAAACAACAACAATAACGTACAAACTGGAACTGAAAAGACATGGGTATATACACAAGAACTATGAATTTGCTGAACTAATCGCATCCAAAGCCATATCTACAGCCCTCACATTTTGACTGTCCTCAGTTGGATGCATGTCATCCAACTGCATGTCATAGTTCTAAAATCTTCTCTGCAGCATATCTCTGCATGTGAATACCTCATCGCTGACAGAGAGATAAACTATACATGTGACATGAGGTGCAAACAAACAAGGCAAGGAGAAGCAATAATCAAAATGAAAAAATCCCCTTTGCGTGATGTGATTAAAGGCTAAAATGTTGTAAATACATTTGTTTTTATTTATCTTATTTTATTTTTGCAACACAATTTCCATGATGACAGATAAATGTTAAAAGCATCTTGACAAGACGATTGAAAGTAAATACAATTCTTGCACAACCTACAGTTTTATCTGTTATCGCTATCTTTTGGTAGTTCCCAGTTTAAATGTGAGATTTTGGAAACCAGATCTCAATTTAACGGGAATGGTCGGTCGGGTAGAACATTTTTTTAAGCAGGCAGAAGGTGAACCTTGCGGGAGCGGGACTAAGAAAACGATCCCGCGCAGACCTCTACATGCTACTAGCATGTAGCTAGCATGTTTCTAGCATGATAATCAAGTTACTAGCATGTTGTTATCATGTTTCTAGCATGATTAGCAAGTTACTAGCATGTCGTTAGTATGTTTATAGCATAATTAGAAAGTCACTAGCATGTTGTTAGCATGATTAACATGCTACTACCATGTTTCTAGCATGATTAGCAAGTTACTAGCACATTGCTAACATTATTATCATGTTGCTAGCATGTTTCTAGCATGATTAGCAAGTTACTAGCACATTGCTAACATTATTATCATGTTGCTAGCATGTTTCTAGCATGATTAGCAAGTTATTAGCAAGTTGCTACCATGATTTGCATGTTGCTACCATATTTCTATCATGATTAGCAAGTTACTAACAGGATTAGCATGTTGCTCGCATGTTTCTAGCACGATTAGCAATTTACTAGCATGTAGTTGGTATGATGAACAAGACACTATCATGTTGCTAGCATGATTACCATGTTACTAGCACATTGCTAGCAAGGTTACTAGCATGTTGGTAGCATGTTTAGCATTATTAGCTATAAGTTATTAGAATGATTAGTATTTTACTAACCAGGGATGGGCAGTATTTTAAATAACTGTATTTAAAATACGTATTTGAAATACAAAATACTATTTTGTATTTTAAAGCCTTTGGGGAAAATCTAATGTATTTTGTATTTACCCTTACGACCATGGTTTTTTTGTAGTAACCGCGATTTAACTATTGTTTTTGTAGTAAAACCATAGTAACTACAAATGAACCATGGTCTTACTACAGTAACCATGGTTTATCAATGGTTTCTGTTGTAAAACCATAGTAACTATAAAATAAACCATGGTTTTACTAGAGTAAACATAGTAGTTTTGTAGTAAAACCATAGTAACTACACAATAAACCATTAAACTATGGGTTTTGTATTACAACCATGGTTCTACTACTGTTACCATGGTTTATCAATGGTTTCTGTAGTAAAATCATAGTAATTATAAAATGAACCATGGTTTTTAAATCCATAGTACAAAATTAACCATGGTTTTACTGCAACCATGTAACCAAGACTTATTGGTTCTTCTGCAGTAAACATGTTGTAATTTTTTTTTTTTTCAGGAAAGTGGGATTAAGTGAGCTAAATTGTTCTGCATGGTACAGAACTCATTCCATACTCATTTTCTATTTGTTGAATTCAATTGTAGTGCAATATAAAGTATCCATTTTGAGTTGTAAATAGTGTTGTGGTTTATTATGCAAATTTAAAACATGAGTAGATCAGTCATTTTATATCTACAGTATAACATATAAATAATATAAAAAATAAACAAATACTAAAAAGCAATCGATTTTTAAAATGAAATAAAAAGGCTGAGTGATGCAAAATTTTAAAATATAAAAGTGCCACTTTGTCCCTTTTGCACATTAGCTTGTCATAGAACTAGAAAATTAGTTTCAAATTCTCGATTTAACAAAATTTGATGTGATTTTAAGAGGTTTGTAACCGTAAATGCTGCGTAACTATGACGTGATTAAATGGGCGTGCGCTGAATACAGGTGTTCAATGACTGCAGTGGAGGGAGTTTCCATGAAAACGGGGAACAACACTGTAGCTGCAAGCTGTGATCTACGTCTCTTGCTGCTTTTTTCACTGCTTTCAGGTGAGTTTAGTCCCCAAAATCACACACATTTATACTGTTCCAGACACTTTCTTACAAGTAACTAGCACGTTTCTGTCGAATATTTACTATTTACTATTTAATATTAATATTTACTACGCAGAAATGTTTTACAGTCTGCAGAAAACTGTTTTCAGACAAACATTCAGCTCTGAAACTTGAGCACTTGGTTAGCAGTTTGGGCTTTTAATCGCGTCTTTATGTGTATATGAGAGATTTTGATAGCATTGTGAAGGGTTTGCTGTCAGTTATTTAGTGCTTTACTCGAAGTTGACTTACTTATTTAGTCTAAAATATGCGATGTGTACTGTTAATTGGTGACGTCACTTAGACAGACTTAAATTAATGTGACGTCGGTAAATGTGCTTTGATCTTTCATGGTAATGTAAACATTCAAAACAGGAAGCGCCAAGGTGCGTGGGCAAAAGAGTCCGGGCGGAAACGTCAATACTCCGGTGATGGTTCCCCCTGCCGCTGCGCGGGGAGAGCCACAGAGGAGCGATCTGTGACAGAGATCGCTGGCGGAGATCTCTGGTGGAGAGCCAGACCCATTGTCCAGGCTCGTACACGGGAGGAGGGCGGCGGCGACGATCAGCTTGCTCGGTGGTCCTACGAACCGCTTGCTGAAGTTGTACATGAGCCGCTTCCCAGGTCTGGTCGCTCCGGCGGAGCCAGTGGTCTACTGCGGGGAGGTCGGTGGGTTTGCCTGACCAGGGGAAAAGTGGTGGTTGGAAGCCTAGCACACACTGGAATGGGGTCATTCCTGTAGCTTGCTTTCGTAGGGAGTTCTGGGTGTATTCAGCCCAAAGAATGAACTGGCTCCAGTTCTCCTGGTTGTTTTAGCAGTACGTGCGGAGGAACCTGGTGAACTCCTGATTTAATCGTTCCACTTGGCCGTTCGACTCGGGATGATAGCCGGACGTCAGGCTGACGTTGATATTTAGCTGTGCACAGAAAGCCTTCCACACCCGAGAGGTGAACTGAGTGCCCCGGTCTGAGACGATGTCTTCTGGTAATCCGTAGTAACGGAAGACATGCTCCATGATAAGTTGAGCGGTCTCCCAGGCCGTGGGTAGTTTTGGCAGGGGTATAAGGCGGCAGGCTTTGGAGAAGCGGTCAATGACACTGAAAATGGTGGTGTGGCGGTTAGAGGGAGGTAGGTCAGTGACGAAGTCGACCGCTATATGGGACCAGGGCCGCTGTGGAATCGGCAGTGGGTGCAAGAGACCGGCTGGACGTTGGTGGGAGGTCTTGGCCATCTGGCAGGGCGCACACTGGGAGATGAAGGCCTGTACGTCAGCGGCTTGAGAAGGCCACCAGAACCGGTTAGAGAGGAGTTCGGTGGTGGCCAGGATGCCTGGGTGTCCGGCACTGGGAGATTCGTGGACCAGGTGCAGGAGCCTGTCTCGAAGTGACATGGGCACGTAGGTGCGGTCTGCAGGGCATTCGGGAGGAGTGGGTTCCTGCTGTTGAGCCACTCTGATCTCTTCCATGATATCCCAGAGCACGGGGGCGAGAATGACAGTTGGTGGAAGGATGGGTTCGGGGTCAGTGGTCTGGAGCGTGTGGTCATGCAGGTGAGACAGTGCCTACGACGAACGGCCGGCTGGGGTCGGGGTGTCGGAGAATGGGAGCCATGGTGAACTTCTGTTTTAGATCTTTGAAGGCCTTCTCACAGGTCTGGTCCCAGGGGAGACACATACTGGTGGTCTTGGTCAGGGCGGTTAGGGGTGCGGCGGTCTGACTGTAGTTTCGGATGAACCGCCGATAAAAGTTCGCAAACCCCAAGAAGCGTTGAAGTTCCTTCAGCGTGTGAGGTCGAGGCCAGTTCACCACAGCCGCCACCTTGGCCTCATCCATGGCGACCCCGTCTCGGCTGATGATGTAACCCAGGAAAGAGACGCAGGTCTGGTGGAATTCGCACTTGCTGGCCTTAGCGTAGAGGTGGTGTTCTATGAGGCGTTGTAGGACGGAGCGGACGTGCTGGATGTGAGTGGGGAGGTCCTAGGAGTATATGAGGATGTCGTCAATGTAAAAGGATGACTGGGTGCTCTGGTGAGTGAATGGTGAACAGCTGGATGGTTTCCTGATGCAGTGGGCTGGTGTCTAGGGTGAGGGGTGCTGTCTTGGTGGTTACTGTGCCGGTTCCGATGGGCCGGCCGTCGAGGGCTGCCACAGCCACGTTGGGGGTACATGCAACAAGAGGGAGACAGTTGTCAGTGGCAAATTGGAGATCTATGAAATTACCCGCAGCCCCTGAGTCCAAAAATGCCCTGGTGGCCAGAGTCCTTCCATGCACATGCAACACAACGTCCAATTTCATGGCAAGATCAACGGAAAGGGTGCTTACCCGGTAGGTACGGGGTCTGGTGGGCCTCACGGGACAGGTGGTGCGGAGGTGGCCCGACTTCCCGCAGTATAAGCATAATCCCTGCTCCATCCTGCGCTCGCGTTCCTCCTGAGTAAGCCGTGTGGCCCCAATCTGCATGGGCTCAGCTGGTGACGAGGGTTTGGGGGTGTAGGAAGCTGTCGGCGAGGCTTGCGTGAGCGCAGGTGCTGGTCCGTTTTGATAGCGAGGTCCATGAATTGTGTGATCTCTGCTCCTTTTCATATAGATGTCGCATTGGAGTAAGAATCCCTTGCATTTCCCTGGAGCCCCGCTGTATTTTTCGGGAAGGGCGAGACGCGCCGTGCTTGCGTGACTGGCGGGGGCCGGCTCGGCGGGCCTACTCTGGGCCGTGGTTGCAGCGGTGAGGGCCCGGATTGAGCTAACCAGCTCGGCGGTGAGCGATGTGAGCTTCTCCAGCTGCTGTCGGTGGGAGAGTAGCTCCGTGGCTTGGCGGCTCACCTCGTCAATGACTTGACTCATTGTCGCTGGATCCTCCGATGGCGAAGTCTTCTGTAAACATTCGCGGGAGTCGTTCGGATCCATGAGCAACAACTTTAATGGCGTGGTCAACAGGCGGAAGTCGGTACACAATAACAACAGTTCAACGTAGGACAGGCAAAAGCAGAGTCAAATAACAGGCGGTAGATCAGGACAGGCGGCAAGAATCGGAAAACAAAGACAGGCAGTAAATCAAACACGGGTAGGCAATAAACAGTACTAAGGAAACGCTCAGAAATGATGGCCGAGGCAAATCGAGACTTCGCGGGGAACAAAGGCAAAAGTCCGGCCTTTTATTCTGTATTTTGGCGCAAACTCAAAACAGGAAGCGCCGATGTGCGTGGGCAAAAGAGTCCGGGCGGAAACGTCAATACTCCGGTGATGGTTCCCGCTGCCGCTGCGCAGAGAGAGCCACAGAGGAGCGATCTGTGACAGGTAAACAGATACTGATGTAAAAAATGTTCTGTGGTTTCAGAAGTGATGATATAATCTTGATGACAGAAATGCAGGAAAAACAGGAGAGCATAGAAGAAATTGAATAAAGACACATAATGTACAGCTCATATTTTGAAAATATTTATATTAATATAATTGTTTATTTTATATAGAAATATATACTCAATCTATAAATTAACATTTGAAAAAGTACATAGACATGCATGTGTGTGTATTTATATAAACAGTACATATATATTTCCCTGCTAACACAACGATGACAGCTGTGGTTAAATGCGATAAAACAAGCGAACTGAAAACAAAACGATCATCAGAAATACTTGTGTTTCATCAGAAAAGTTTCAATAAAACTCGTCTAATATTGTCTTTTGTTGTTAAAGGCACATCTAAAGATTCCAGTGGAGATGAGCATAACTCTGGTAATCTCGAGATAAGACGCACTCACTCAGCGAGATGCGTGAGAGCGTGATGACGCCTGATGTCACATGCGGTTTTGTGCAGGCAGAGGTCAGGTGTGCTTGTTACGCAGGTTACGTTCCGTTCCGTTCTGTCATGTGCACATCCGCGTCCGCGCAGCTTAGGAAGTATACTTAATAATGGATTTGAGTGGAGAGCAACGTGTGCCGATTGTGCTTTTAGGGACTGTTCACATGTGACATCTTTTGCGCGCTCAAGTCCATTATTTCAAATATAGATGCGCATTTTGCATGCTCACGATGGAAAATATATATATAAATATATATATATTATATTGTAAGACCTCGGGGAAATTAATCAACAAATCAATTTGTTAATCAATTTTGGGGAATAATCTTACATTTAAAATTTTTCCTTTACATTAGCTCTATGTTTAGTCTATGCAAATGCGCTCAAAGAGTCATGTTTGAAGCATGAAATACACTTAGTTAATTAATATGTCCAGCATCTTAATCAATAGGTATATTTAACAGTTACTTTAATCTGTGGCCAACAAACTAAAGAACTATAGGGGTTTCCTATCTGAGCAGGGTAGCTTTAGGATC
>JAUYWG010001004.1:0-10506 GCA_034779775.1 Enteromius afrohamiltoni
TTAAAGTTATATATATAATAAAGCAGTTCAGTATAAGATAAAATCATTCTGTAACTTGCAAGTCCATGTACTGGATGCTTTCTAAGTGTGTCAACAAAACTGATCACAGTTTCCTGGGACAGTATGACTTATTTGTAACTGATGTGACCTTTAGAAACTCTGACCTCAATGCACCTCGAATTAGCCTGACGTTTCACTGTTTCCAGAAATACACTTTTGTTTCCATATAAAACAAACTGACAATATAGTTTTTAGAAAGAAAACACACACACACACACACACACACACACATATATATATATATATATATATATATATATATGTATAAATGTTCCGCAATACTTTTTATACGCACATTTTGGCAGCTGACACTCGTCCTTTTATTCCTTGCTTTACGTTTTGCCCAGCTTTTCGTTTCCACGTCCCCTTCACCTGCACCAGGCTGAATACGGTTTCCTTGTGTCTATTGAGGTTTTCCATCGTCAAGCTCTCCAAAGATGGGTGGCGAGGAACAGCTGGCAGGCGAATTTCAGGTGTATTAACTGTTAAAGGTTCATCAGCTCTCTCCATATTTGTAGCGTCAGAAAATAATGTCATGAGGTGCATCAGTAGGAATCTGGGAGGAGCTTGCGCGGAAAACTTATGAAAGGTTCTCCCTCTCCAAAACCGTGCTGTCTCAATGATTTTTAACTTGCACAACTCACATTTGCTATAGGAAAAGTTATGTATGATTTTCACGCATGCGCAAAACCCCCAAGAATTATGAAATATTGCTAGAAGTTATATGTGAGAGCTAAATGATGAACAAGTGCTGCCATGTAAATTGACCTGTCCAAGATTCTGAATTCAAAATAATTTATTTTTTTCTTCTCCCTAAAATTGATCACCAAAGTGCACTGTGTTCATAAATATGCAGAATGTCAGAATGTGCTCCATGTTATTGTTTAAAGAAGTCTATGGATTTATTTGATGATAAACTCACAGATCATGCTTAGAGTGTGCAATGTTTTTGCCACTGTGCATTTTCATTTATATATGAGGTTTACTCGTACCCTTTTTTATCTCACTTATTGGAGTTTTCTTTCATACACAAACAAATAGGCTAAATGATTAGTCTACTAATACACCCAAATTAATCTAATTTATCGAATTAACCTATATTAATAAACTGAAGCAATAACAAAATAATTAACATAAGGAAAAGACCACTGAGATCATTAAAAAGAGAAAAAAGTACAAAAATTGTAAAAAGAGAAGCAGGTTTAACAGGTTTGACTGTTTGATAAGACATCACGTGTAGCCTACACAAGCAAAGCAAATCTTGATTTTAACCATTGCTACATATATAAAAATGTAAAGGTATGAATTATGATTTTTGGAACTTGTGTGCGTTGGTAGCATTTTTTATTTTAAGTGCATATAATTTGTAATAATGCTGTCAGGAAGATTTTGAGGAGCAGATTTTGAAAGTTTATGAGAAGTCAGTCACATTTAAAAAGTTGACTTTTGAGTTTTAGATACCCCATGACAAGTACAACATACTTTGGATCTCTTTAGAACTTTAAAGTCACTTTGATTATTTATTTATTTTTATTAAATACATTTTTTTGGTTACCGAACATGAGGGGGACAAATAGAAAAAAGAAAGGAGGAAATAGTCAGTCATATTGCAATATCATTGTACACTTGAACTTGGAATGCCCCATGTCGAGCTACGCAACATAACTTTGGATTTATGTTTGTTTATTTATTTATTTTGGAAAGGTGGGGGAGGGGGTTAGAGACAAAGTGTGGATTTCCTTTAGCAATATTTAATCAAATTTAGGACTTGAATAAAAAAGTCACTTTAAAAGCACGTTAGGTCACCTTAAAAAAAGTCAGCGATATTGCAAAATAATTTGACTTTTTATCTGTGCGTGACCTATGTCAAGCTATCCAATATCCAATACTTTGGAACTTTGGAATCACTATCATATTTGTTTGTGTGTGTGTGATGTGCGAGGTTTCTTTAGTAATTTCTATTAATATTGAAGACTTGAATAAAGCGAGTAATTATTAAACAAGTTTTAATGACAAGTCTAAAATAATAAAATAACTGAACTCATGGGTTGTCGTGTGTGAGTGTTTAAAAAAAACATAAAAACCATATAAGATCTGCAAATAGAGTAGTTTTTAAAATATGTACATTTCTAAGTATACGGAAAATTCAGCTTAATGATAATTCATCTTTTAGTACTGCCTCGCGGTCAGTGAGGGTCACGCAGCAGCAGCCCACGGATGCGCGGTTACGTCGTCTGTGCACGCACACGTGAGAAAGCTGCGGACTGAAAGGGAGCCGCGCACTGCTGCGAACTCGTTACCTTGTGTAAGTTTGTGACGTGATCCTTTGCATAACGTCAATGCTTGTAAAGTGGGCTTGTGCCACGGGGAACACGGCCACCACAACCTTCCCAATTGAAGCTACGAAGGTTCGCTATGCAGGCAGCAAAAGGTAGGAATGTTTACGTGCGTCAGTTCGTCTTCCAGAACTTTTTACAGATTGTTAAATGACAAGGCAAACTGCACATTTTCGGTAATTGTTTACTCCGTTTGTTGCAGCGTGTGTAATACAAAGTCACTCTTACTTATAACGTACACACAGACACGGAGCCAAAAATAACTTTAAACGCCTGAGTGTAGTTCCAGTCAGGGTTAGTGTTACTAAACTCGGTCAGTGGTATCAAGTTGACAGCATATCAACATTTGGCGAGCATGCAGCAAAAACAGTAAGATGCAGCACAGCAGACAACAGAAATAATCCGTATTTTTGCTGAAATATCCTTTATTTAAGGGAAGGGAAAAGCGATTGGGAGGAGGGTGGTTTCTGTAGTTTAAAGGCCTGTAAATACAGACAAATATTCATTTTAATGTTACGTGACTTTAAAATCTATTCATTTTTGGACGGGTTTTGCAGGCTGAACTTTATGATCTTGATCAGTGAGTTCTAAGCTGTATTGCAGAAACATCCCATTTATCAGAATACATGAGGTGCAATACAATACAATAAATGGATTAAGAAAGAATACTTGAATAGCTTTAGGTAGCACTTTATTTTAAGGTGTCATTGTTACACGTTACTTGCTGTTATAATAACAATTATGCGTAATTGCGTGCAGTAAACCAAAGCCAAACCCTAATCCTAACCCATAACCAAGTACATGTAGTTCATTAATATTACTTTGATAATTAATAGTTGCACTGTAACAACGACACTTTAAAATAAAGTGTAACCTAGCTATGTTTCCGGAATAGCCTACATCTAAATTACAGTATATTTATTTATTTTTATAAAACAGCAACAACTAGGCTTAATGTTCAATGAATTATAGTTATATGACGTATAGATTTATAGCTATTAATGAAAAGAAGAAAAATCTTGTACGGTAACAGTTGATGAATAGCGCAGCAAAGTGGTGCATGTTTGACCCCTAGGGGTTCATAGCAGAACTGCAAGGGGCTCATGAGGCGGGAGAAGAAATGCCAATTGAATGAACTATTTTTATGGTCACCGGGCAAAAAAGGATAGAAACCACTTTGTTTCTTCTCTTAGCAACAAACTGCACACTTTTTCCCTCTTGTAATGGTTGCAATAACATGATGACGCACAACATGTGATGTTATGTGGCCTGTATGATAAAAACATTCTACAGGTGTGGTGTGTTAAGTAATAATTTCCCTACTAGGTAGTACATCAGTAATACGTTTTATGACCATTGAAATCTGAATTGCTACCTCTATGAAAATCCAATCACTTACTATTAATTTACGAATCCTTCTGAATATTAGTTTCAGACACTCCTGTGGAGTTCGTCGTTGAGTACCTGTTGAAGGCTAAAGAGATTGCAGACAATAATGCAAATGTTCCCGTTGAGCTACGTGATAATCTTCAGAGGGCCCTGGACATCGCTTGTGGATTGGATGGTTACCTTGAACAAATGAGCAGTCAGGAAAGTGAACCGTTGGCTGAGTTGTATAGGTAACTATGTACCTGAAACTCTGTGTGGGTTGCAGATTATTAGTTTTGTGAAGGATGTGCCTTTGTGTAGGGTGTGTTTATCCTGGAGGTGTTTGTAGTGCAAGATTATTGTTGACTGCGAGCCACATACAATTATGCATCATTGTAAAGTTTTATGTCGTGCATGCATCTACATAGTAAATCAAAACCTTTAATCAAAGTTGTCCTAAAATAAAAAAACAATACCTATTCTTGTCTTGGGACAACTTTGATGAAAGGTTTTAATCCACTTTGCATGTTGACTACTGTATACACACTATAAATCTTTTTTTTTTTTTTTTTTTTTTTGAAGGAAATCAATTTCTCATGACTGGAATAAGGTACATGAGGATGGAAAAACCTTATTTAGGCTTCCTGTAACATGCATCACTGGACAGGTAGAAGGTATACATAATACAAGTCTTTTTATTTATTTTAGTTTAATAGCAAGATTTATCTCCATAAAAAGTACTTTATTTTTGATGTCTTTATAGATACTCAGTTACTTACAGTTGTGTTTATAAAAAATATACACTACTGTTCTGTGGTCTATTAAGTTTTAATACTTTTATTCAGCAAGAACACATTAAATTGATCTAAAGACATTTATAATATCACCAAAAATATATCTTAAATAAATGTTGTTGTTTTGACCTATGCATTAAATAATCCTGAAAAAAGTGTATCACTGTTTCCACACAAGTATTACTGTGATAATAAGAAATGTAACTTGAGAACCATATATTCATATTCATATTAATATAATATATTAATATATAGATTTCTGAAGGACCACACTTTGCAATCACAGGAATACATTATACTGTAAAAATATTGAAAATAATTACTTTAATTGCTCACAGTTTTCAATGAAAAATCGTACCAACCCTAAACTTTTAAACAGTCGAGTATATGTGAAAACTGTATTTTAAGACTGGTTATTGTCATTCTGTAGGTCAGGTATTGAAGATGCTGGTCCATATGAGCAAAGCGAAAAGGATTTTAGAGATAGGAATGTTCACAGGATATGGAGCCTTGTCAATGGCGGAGGCCTTACCAGAAGATGGCCAACTTATTGCCTGTGAGCTCGAGCCTTACTTGAAAGACTTTGCACAGCTTATATTTGACAAGTCCCCTCATGGTAAAAAGATAACTGTGAAGACTGGCCCTGCTATGGATACCCTAAAGGTAGGGGAAAAAACAGTCCCACCATCTTTTGATCTGATACAGTAAATGTGTCCAGAAAGGAATTTTGATTATGTTGTTTAAAAAATGCTTTAAATGTGTACTATTCTACAGGAATTAGCTGCCACGGGAGAGCAGTTTGACATGGTTTTCATCGACGCAGACAAGAATAACTACATAAATTATTACAAGTTCCTCCTGGACCATAACCTGCTGCGGATAGATGGTGTTATGTGTGTAGACAACACACTGTTTAAAGGGAGAGTTTACCTCAAGGACTCGGTAGATGATTTTGGAAAAGCCTTGCAAGATTTTAATCAGTTTGTCACGAATGATCCTCGAGTAGAACAGGTGTGTATGGCGTTCTCTCAAACATGAGCTTTTATTTATTTGATAAAATGTATGTTCTACAATCAACAGTCCTACGTCTCAATTTGAATGGTTTGATCCCTGCTTATAGGTCATTATTCCTCTGAGAGATGGCCTCACCATAATAAGAAGAGTGCTTTACACACCTCAGGCAAACACACAGATGAAGGTACAGTATACTAAAATATTAATCGCGGATAATTGTTTAGGTGTGTGTTGCAGATTTATGCTAATTAACATACAGCTTTAGCACAGCTGTTGATCATATCACTGATGATGATCTGTGCTTCATAGAGCACTGTGAACTATGATGAGGTTTTCAGAGGAGTTCAAGGGAAGCAAGTGCTGGACAGGTTACGTTTGGATGGAAAAGTGGCCTATGTAACCGGGGCTGGTCAGGGCATTGGCAGGGCCTTCGCACATGCTCTCGGTGAGGCTGGGGCCAAAGTTGCCATCATAGACATGGACAAAGGAAAGGCAGGGAATGTGGCCCATGAACTGACTTTGAAAGGCAAGTGGTACTTTCATGAAGTGGTACTTCTGGCAGTGTTGTCACTGTTAACTAAAATTGCAACTGCAACTAAAACTATTCGAAATTAGAAATGCCAAGTAGTACAACTGCTTGAACAGAAATACAAATTTTAATCTAAAAAATCCAAATAAAATGACAAAAGCACATTACAACATACCTGAAAACGAAAACAGAAAATCTAAAAATTAAAATGTTACTTTAAAAAATACTATATTAGTTTATTAATAAATACTGAAATAAGATTTATTTTAGGGGTCCTACTAGGAGTCATAGGCATATTGATCTTTTTTATAAATAATGTACTTATTGTATTATAATGCACAATAAAGTTTCATTGGCTATTAGCTATATATACATATATACATTTACATGTTTTATTATATTTATAATGCTTGCACTACTTGATTTAACCAGCAGATGGTATGCAAGTATCATAGTACCAAACTGAATGACAGTTACCCAGCTGTTCAGCCTTTTCAGATTTTTGTTTTTTTTCTGTGCATTTTGTGTGTGCGCTGCAAAAACTTTATTTTCTTATTTTATATTATTGACTTATTTTCTTGTACATATCAAAATGTACCCGAATCAAAATTATTAAAGGTATTAAGTTGTTTTTGCTTAAAGCATGAACAAATATCTGCCAATGGGGCAAGAAAGATAACCTTGTTTTTACTTTGAATTATGATTATTTTCCTTATCCCACTGGCAAAACTCCAAAAATGTTATATATATTTACAAAACAAGAAATTCTTAGATGTTTGTTAAGATATTTAGAATATCTTAGGTAATTGTGGTTCTTTTTGCACACATACACTCACACACAAACTGTATCAATTTTGTATAGTTTGTGTGTTTAAAACTAGGACAAACCCCACATGTCTTATGTCTTAATACAATAAAGTGGTATTTATATGTTCATGTGCAATGTTGGACTTTGTCAATTATAATTGTTTTCCTTTGCATCCATGTCGTTGCAGGCATTTCCAGCATGGCTGTGTCCGCGGACATTAGCAAACCAGAGGACGTTCAGAAAATGATTGATGACATTGTTTCAAAATGGGGCACAATTCACATCGCTTGTAACAACGCTGGCATCAACAAGAACTCAGCTAGTGAGGACACCAGTCTAGAAGAATGGGACCAAACCTTTAACGTTAACCTCAGAGGGACTTTCATGTGTTGTCAGGTACCACCTCATTTTTTATAATTAGTTTGTCATTAATTCCAGCTGAGATAAACCATTAAGTCTAGGCATTCCTAAAAAAATATTTTTTAATGAATAATGTGGCATGCATTCACAAATTATTTAATAGACCCACAGCTGTCACCAGACAAGAGCCTGGCTCAAATCCCCACAAAACATACAATAAACCAAGCAAAATTACCACTGAACTTGACAGCCATGAATCACCATGCATTTTTGTTGCATGTAAAAGAGCAGTTTTAACATTTTGTCACATGGGTTGCTTTTAGTTGTATTTGCCAAAGTTTCACAGATTCGAATTGCTTTTGTATATTAGCAACAACTTTTCCATTAGTTTCTGACATTTCCCGGGAGACGGAATAAAAGCTCTGATAGGGGAAAAGAGAGGTGTGAAGGAAAGTGATTTCATACCTACAGCATTAGAAGACATTAAATCCTGCCAGGCACCAAATAAATCAGAGTAAGCTGTTTTACACAAAACCGAGAGGTGATGGAGATGCCTCACGCGCATTAAAATGATCGCCGGGAGTTTTTGACACTTTTTGTCTCTCTGCTCATCCAGGGATTGTTATTCCTCTCCCTGTAGACTGTAGACGTGAAGGTCTGATTAGTGAAGGTGTCAATACTGTGACGTTCTTCTGAAAGCACATTTGTCTCTTCTCTCCCTCAAATTACCGCCTCAGGCGGCCGGTCGTGTCATGCTGAAGCAAGGATACGGCAAGATAATCAACACAGCTTCCATGGCCAGTTTAATAGGTGAGTGATGATTTTTATGCCGCCATAAGCTGAGATATTACACTGTCTCTTCCCTCTGAATTTAATCCTCTCATCAAACATAAGGGTGGGGTTTGGAAAGAGAACATCAAGCAGGTAAAATAGAGAAAGAAAACTTAACTGTATTTTTTTGGTGTAGGTATAGATATATTTACACGTGCCAGTGATCAATACAAGGAACCTCGAAATCTAGGTTAAAACATGCCAAACTCTTAGGAGTGCCGTGCGGGTTTCATATGGTTTTGAAGAATATCAAAGAGACATTTCAGTTTAAAAAATGTTGTACCATCAAGTACAGTAAATTGTAATGTTGTAAATTGTATGCAAGAAAGTAAATTGTATATTTATATATACACACACACACACACACAAAGAGAAAACGGCCTTGCAATGTATATTTAATAAAGTAATAGTATATATTTTTCTTTTAAGACATAATGATAAAAGGTATGTCTTTTTTAAGTAATTTCATTCTTTTAATAAGGCTGTTTTATCCTTATGACATCAAAATGAATATTAATACAAAACATGCTCTTCACAGAATTATCTTTAGTTTTATAAGCAGGCTACTCCACATACCATTTAACTCACTAAAAATACTGAAGCTGCTAAATTTCTAAATGCATCTTAAAAGACCTAATATAATGTGTGTGTGTATACAACCATCTAATATTTACTGACCCTTTTATTGTTTGTTCAACTAGAGCCCATCAACTGTATTGCCCCTCACAAGCCTGTTTTTGCATCATTATAAATTTGAAAACCGTGTAATGCTGTTGAAAGGCTGTAAATTGCAACTTGTGGTTCAGTCTCGTGTAAAGGGACTTCCTGGTATGCCGCCGGTGCTGGGTGCTCCGTCTTGAACTACAGTTAGAAAAAAACACTGTGTTTTTATGCAGCAGCTATAAAGAAATGTTATTTGCTATGCAGTGTTGCACAATTCCTCCAACAGGTCCCTTGCTGTGCTACAGCAGCACTCCATCAACAGTGTAGTCAAGTAGCCAATAAACTTGTGTACCATATGGACGCTAGTCCCAACTGTGGGTGCAATCTGTAACACAGAAGCATGCTGCTACAGGAAGTGGAGAGAGAGAAGAGAGAGAGAAAGAGAAAAAGAAGGGGGAGTAGAGGGCAAGGGAAAAAAGTGATCAATTACTCACATTACATACAGTCCTTCAGGAATTTTCTTTATTGGCCTGGACATCTGTTATAATATTGTCATAATGTGTAATCAGATGGGGGCTGTTGTAGCCAAGTTGGGGAATACATCTTGAAAGTCCAATTAAAATGCACAGTGACACTGCCTCTGTCCATCTGGTGAGTAGCATTGTGTTTTCCTCTTTCCTTTTCTCTTCTGCATTCCCTCCAATGTGGATTGGATTTTATTATTTTTTTAATGCATTTTGGTAAAATTCTAATTATTTGTGTGGGTTTGTAGGTAGTTTCCTCCTCTACAGCCTGTGGATGTAACCTTAAATGGAAGATAGGTGGCATCGTGTATTTACATATGAAGGGATATCTGAACAGGCTGGCTGTTAAAGGGCTAGTTGACCCAAAAATAAAAAATCTGCAATTAAATATACATTCATGTGTCTAGGGATGGGTTATATCACTACAGTATATGAGTAATTTTATTTCACAGTAAAGATATACAGTGGGTACGGAAAGTTTTCACTCTTTGCTATATTGCAGCCATTTGCCAAGTTTTTTTTATCCTCATTAATGTATACACCCCATATTGACAGAAAAACACAGAATTGTTGACACTTTTGCAGATTTATTAAAAAAGACAAACTGAAATATCACATGGTCCTAAGTATGCTCAGTATTTAGTAGTTCCCTTAGTACCCTTTTGATCGAATACAACCTAAAGAGTCTTTTTGAGAAAGATGCGTGAAAGAGGTGTGAAAAGTTTTTCACAACTGGATTTGGGGATCCTCTGCCATTCCTCCTTGCAGATCCTCTCCAGTTCTGTCAGGTTGGATGATAAACGTTGGAGGACAGCCATTTTTAAGTCTCTCCAGAGATGCTTAATTGGGTTTAAGTCAGGGCTCTGGCTGGGCCATTCAACAACAGTCACAGAGTTGTTGTAAAGACACTCCTTCATTATTTTAGCTGTGTGCTTAGTGTCATTGTCTTGTTGGAAGGTAAACCTTTGGTTCAGTCTGAGGTCCTGAGCACTCTGGAGAAGGTTTTCTTCCAGGTTGTCCCTGAACTTGGCCACATTCATCTTTCCCTCAATTGCAACCAGTCGTCCTGTTGTACCTCTCTCACCAAGGCTCTTCTCCCCTGATAGCTCAGTTTGGTCAGACGGCCAGCTCTAGGAAGGGTCCTGGTCATCCCAAACGTCTTCCATTTAAGGATTATGGAGGCCACTGTGCTCTTAGGAACCTTAAGTGCAGCAGAATT
>JAUYWG010001005.1:0-10505 GCA_034779775.1 Enteromius afrohamiltoni
TCTTTCAGAATAAAGAAAATACTGCTTTAAGATATCCGAAGTGTCTCCTGGTCTCTCTGAAACAAGTTTCACAACACTGGTCAACACCTAAATTCTTGTTGTGGCAAAAAAAAACAAAAAACAATGCCACACTTGCGCAGCGCATAACATGGGAAGGCAAAGCAAAATAAGTTTGAGTTTAAGTTTGATAAAAATAAATACACACACATAACTAATTTTATAAAACCAAATTAGATTGTATAGAGGATATGAAATAGCAGGAAGTGAGGATAAAAACCATGAAATTGGGAGAGCTCAAAAAGAAGCCAGGACAGCCCTCAACTCACTTAACATAACAACCCTCCCTTGCCAACGAGGGAAAGTCCATGGCAACGGCTCGTAAAGAGTCACCCTGGTGAAGATTAAAGGACGCACCATCAGCAACTGGAAAAATGGCAAAACATATCTTTCAACAGCTACGATGAGTTCATGCAGCGTTTAAGAGAGGTTTTCGATTACACCATGGATGGAAGGGAGCCTAGTGAGGAGATCCTCAGCCTGAAACAGGGAACCAGCTCAGCTGCCGATTTCACCTTACACTTCCGCACGCTCGCCGCATGCACAGGCTGGCCCCCAGAACCCCTCAAAGCTCTATACCGCACTGACCCGGGAGCTACAGTCTGAACTCGCCTGCCGTGATGAGGGGAAGTCACTGGAGCAATTTATGGAACTGGCCATTCAGGTGGACAACTTAATGCGATCCAGACGGGTACGCACCCCTACCTCTTCACGCTCATTCCGGTCTCTGCCTACTCAACCCAACCCTAAGCCCATGCAAATCGGAGACACTGGCCGATGATGAGCGTACTAAGAGGATCAGAGACAACCTGTGCCTCTACTGCGGACAGCCGGGATACATTTGAGCTAATTGCCCAGTGCGTTCACCTCGATCCCTGCCACCACGGGTGAGTTCCAGTTCCTCAGAGCATTCTATGATGTTACCTGTCACTTTAATATCAAGGGAAAAAAGATAAATACCACAGCCTTCATTGATTCAGGGGCAGAGGGTAATTTTGTGGATGAGTCGTTTGCTAAGCGCTTGAATCTTCCTTTGATTTCATGTGGACCACGTGTGGCGGTAGCAGCCATAGACGGTCGTCCTCTGGGCTCTAGAGAAGTCTCCTGCACCACCCAGGACCTGCAGCTTCTCATTGGGCCTCTGTACTCAGAGAACATTCGACTCTATGCAAAACTAACCAAGTGTGAATTCCATCAGACTCAAATCGCTTTCCTGGGCTACATCATCAGTCACAGGGGTGTTACCATGGACGAGAGCAAAGTCACATCCGTCCTTGAGTGGCGCCAACCCAGAACTTCCTCAAGGAATTACAGCGATTCCTGGGTTTTGCTAATTTTTATCGTTGTTTCATTAAGAACTTAAGTCAAGTGGCAGCTCCATTGACGGCCATGACCAAGAAAGGCACTACCACACTCCGTTGGGATCCACAAAGTGAGAGAGCCTTCAAAGAACTTAAGACCCGATTCACCACAGCACCCATTCTGCGACACCCAGACCCCGAAAAGGAGTTCATCGTGGAGGTGGACGTGTCCAGTACTGGGATAGGAGCTGTGCTTTCCCAACGTCATGGTAATCCAGGCAAACTGTTTCCCTGTGCTTTCTTTTCTAGAAAACTCACACCAGCAGAGCGCAACTATGACGTGGGAGATCGGGAACTGCTCTCCATGAAGGCTGCACTCAAGGAATGGCGTCATTGGCTCGAGGGGTCTATGTTTCCCTTCCTGGTTTTGACCGACCATCGAAATCTTGAGTACATTCGTGGGGCTAAAAGACTAAACTCCAGGCAAGCAAGATGGCCACTATTCTTTAATCGTTTCAACTTTACTATCTCCTATCGTCCAGGCTCCAAGAATGGGAAAGCAGACGCTCTGTTATGCCAATACGACACTGATACGGAATTCAGAGCCCCAGACAGTATCATACCACCACCTCGCATCGTGGCTCCCATTAGGTGAGACATCATGGCTGAAATAGAAGAGGCACAAACTCAAGATCCGACCCCCAAAATGTCCTCCCAATCATTTTTACATACCAGAACCCCTGAGACAGAGACTACTTCATCTGCTTCATGATTCACCCAGTGTGGGGCATCCCGGCATCACAGCTACCTCTGAACTCATTGCCAACAGATTCTGGTGGTCCACCATGTCTGCTGATGTCATCAAGTTTGTCCATCAGTGTGCTACCTGCAACGTTAGTAAATCACCCCACCAGAAGCCCACAGGCCTGTTGCATCCCCTACCTGTTCCTGAACGACCCTGGCCCCATATAGCCATGGACTTTGTTACTGACCTACCTTTATCCAACGGCTTTACCACCATCCTGACAGTTGTTGATCGCTTCTCCAAGGCCTGTCGATTCGTCCCCTTACCCAAACTACCTTCCGCTTGGGAGACCGCACAAATCATCAGGGAGCAAGTATTTCGTTTTTATGGGATCCCAGAGGACATTGTCTCCGACAGGGTCCCACAGTTCACCTCAAGACTTTGGCATGCCTTTTGCGAGCATATGAATATTAACGTGAGCCTCTCATCGGGCTACAGTCCGCAGTCCAATGGCCAGGCGGAGCGTTTAAATCAAGAACTCACCCGATTCCTACGCTCTTACTGTCTTGCTCGCCAGGAAACCTGGAGTCAGTACCTATTATGGGCAGAATACGCCCAGAATTCATTGCAAAAACCATCTACTGGAATGACACCCTTCAAGTGTGTCCTGGGCTTCCAGCTTCCCATGTTTCCCTGGTCGGGCAAATTATCCAACCTACCCACCTTGGATCACTGGTTGCAGAACAGCGAGGAAACTTAGAATCAGGCCCATGTCCACCTTCAGCAAGCCACCCACCGAACCACTGAACAAGCAGACCGTCGTCGGTGACCCAATCTGCCCTACGAACCTGGTCAGTGGGTCTGGCTCTCGACCAAGGACCTGCGTCTCCAGAGATCATGCCGCAAGCTTAACCCCAGGTACGTGGGTCCCTTTCAGATTACCCCGTCAAATCACACCTGTATCCTTCCGTTTGTCTTTACCCTCTCAATACTGTATGTCATCCACTTTCCATGTCTCTCTGTTAAAGCCCACTGATTCCCGGAAGGATAGAGGAGCCATGACGAGGCCGTCAGTCAAGAGGTACCATCCTGATCATCAATGGAGAGGTCTTCTACCGAGTCCACAAGATTCTGGACTCCAGGCGTCGGGGTTCTCAACTTCAATACCTGATAGACTGGGAAGGTTATGGACCGGAGGAAAGGTCCTTGGTTACCGCTCGGGACATCATTTACCCGAACCTCATCGACCCCGATGTCACCCCTCTCGCTTCAGGAGCCGCTTGCAGGGGGGGGGCTCTGTTAATAGACGGTCCTCTGTAGCGTTGTCCGACCATCATCAGCGGGAACCTTCCCCGTAATTTTAGTTCCCACCCTGACCGCTTTTTCCCGAACCTGTGGGGATTTCCGCCACAGGTGTTCCGCATTATCTTCTGTATTTACGACCACAATTATGATAATAAAATGTTGCAAATGGATCAACTGCCTGATGAACAATCAATACACAACTCTGAGAAAGAGATGAGAAAGTGGTGTAAAGATGAATACCAAACTGGAAATCAACTATGCTAATCTTGTGATGTGCTATGTGCAATATTTCAAATGTATTTTTATGTTTTATGCATAACTGTGATAACCACCGGCAAGTGCTGAACCAATTGCACACTCATGCTTATGACATTGTTTAAATTAGGATTAGGGAGACAGGATCTTTTACTCCTTCCTAGCCAAATGAGGAGGGAGATGTTTGGTCCTGATGCTCCGCCAGAGTGCTGCTCCATCATCTAGTCATTAGTAATAAAACTCTCGGACTCGTTTAGTCTTTAGGTAGTGTGAACTTAAAAAAACTGGATCTGGAGGTAGCACTCTGAATATTAAAAAAAAAGCAATAGCGAGACTTAGTAATTGTCAGAGGAGGGAATCAGGACATGCCGTCCATCACATGTTTAGGCATCTCACTTAAAACACAGACTGAGGCATGTTTCTAATAGTAGCTAAATTAATACACATCTGGCTATATTAAGATACATATTTGGCTATAGTAATGCAGACCACATGTAAACCATATACACCATTTTTCAACTTGGTTAATCAAAATCTTCTTCAGGTTTTCACACATTGTTGCTGTTTTTTTGGCCCATTCCTCCATGCAAATCTCCCTTGGTCATCCTTGTCGAGTGATACCCCACAAGCACAATAACACTGCATGATGGATAGATCGCTTTTATTTCATTTTTTTCTTTTGTATTTAAAATCTTCACAAACCTGCTTACCATGTAATGAACGATATGATATTCCGATTCACAAAAATGTGTAAATGAGTGTGTTTTGTCGATTAAACACCTTTATAAAAGATCTGTAACATGACATGGGTGCCGCCATGTTTGTTCGTGCTGCAGTTCAGAGAATCCTGTCATTAGAAATCTCTCCTGAAATACATTATAGTAAGAGGCCGGAGAACTGGGTGAAGAATAGAGTGGACTTTATATATACTTAAATGTCTGAAACATAAAATATGCATTATGTGGTTAAGAACACTGTATAGTAGTGATAATATGACAAGTACAGTGCACGTCTCTCTCTGGCTCATCGCCATCAAACGCACAAAAGCCCAGTTTGAATTTGGCAGTTATGTGACGTCACTGAACATTTTAAATCCCATATACGGGGGCCCTACTCCCAGGGGTATGGAAAGAAAAATCCCATATGTGGGACCGTACTGCTCAACAGGTTAACACAAAAGAACACGTATTGAGAATCCCAACTCAGGAAAGAAACTGTCAGTATTGGGCAAATAACGTAGATAATGGTCAAAGACACAGGACATCAATATCATTACATGGGTAAAATAATTAAAGATTTTTTTTGGATAGATCTCCAACTCAGGACCACACTGAAATTCCTGATGAGACCTTTAACCTCTGGTCTTCACAAAAACTGCCCTCACGTTTAAAGAACTGACACAAAACTGCTTTTTCATGCCTATCCATGCTTAAAATACACTAAACCAGACTTAAATCACTGATATGCATAACTGTATATTAAATGTATGCCACAACTAGAACTATCATGTGTTAATCACTCATTGTATATGTACTTTGAATAACTATTGAATGGCTTAATGGCTTATAGTTTAATATCCATGTTTAGTATGGTTTTGCTGTTCCAGTTGCTTCAGCATGCCTGCTGCCGCCTAGCCATGATAAGAAAAAAAAAACAATCTGGTCTTATTACTTTATTTCTTTACTTTCTTTTCTTTCCGTGAGAGATCGTGAAAGTTATGTTTTGCCTGCTGTGTCTCCAAGTCTCAGATGGCACCGCATCAAAGTTTAAACTGATCGCGACTCGCTTCTCCTTCATTTATATGTCTTAGGTTTATCCAATAACCCATATTTATAATTGAAAAGAGAAGTGTATTGTGTTTTGTGTTTACAAGTTTACAAGTACTGTCTTAAACAGCTGATCTTGTTAATGTGCTTATTAATAGAGTTTACACTATAAACTGGAATTTAATATCCAGCTCAGAGTTGATGTTATACGGCTCGTTCAGTGAATCGCACACTGACTTCATGACCAGCCGTAAAACAGTGATTCTTATTTGATTCTTTGTTTGAGCTAATTTGCTACAGATTTTGGGGCTGTCACTGGGCAGCACAGACTTTTAACATAGATTTTATGTTTTTTATGATTTTACATAGAGGTTGAGATCTGGAGAATGGCTAGGCCGCTCAAGGACATTGAAATGCTTCTACGGAGCCACTCCTTCATTGCCGGGGGGTGTGTTTGGGATCATTGTCATGCTGAAAGACCCAGCCACGTTTCATCTTCGTCCTGGTCCTTTATTGCGAAAACAGCCCCAAAGCATGATGTTTCCACCCCCATGCTTCACAGTAGGTATGGTGTTCTTTGGATGCATCTCAGGATTCTTTCTCCTCCAAACACAGCAAGTTGAGTTTTTACCAAAAAGTTCTATTTTGGTTTCATCTGACCATATGAAATTCTCCCAATCCTCTTCTGAATCATCCAAATACTCTAGCAAACTTCAGACGTGCCTTGACATGTACTGGCTTAAGCAGGGGGATACATCTGGCACTGCAGGATTTGAGTCCCTAGCAGCGTAGTGTGTTATTGACGGTAGCCTTTGTTACTTTGGACCCAGCTTGCTGCAGGTCATTTACTAAGTCCCCCAGTGTGGTTTCTGGGATTGTTGCTCACAGGTTTTGTGATCATTTTGATTTTGTGTGGCCCCAGATCACGGGATTATCAGTGGTCTTGTATGTCTTCCATTTTCCAATAATTAATCATCATGTGTTAATCACTAATTTTATATGTGTATATTGTTTTGTTTCAATTTTTTTGCTTGAAATGTTTCTTCCCTCCAATCCTTAAACAGATGTATACATTTCATGTTATATGAATCATGTCCAAATTATTCTCTGCAAAAGCAGGAAAATTCAGGCCAAGTGACTGGAAAGATAACATTCTTAGATTTATGGTATGGGAGAAATCTCACAACACCCTAAGCAAGAATCAAATCTATTGGTTAAAACACGAGTTTGGGATGTGTCCAAAGTTGAGTTTAAAACTCAGGACACTATTCAAGCCCTCCAGCCAATCAGACAAACCCCTTTCGACAACAAGGACCACAGAGGCAATCCCGTAGCGCACAAAAGCAACGCAAGTACAAACCTCCAGAATTCAAACCCGAAATGGTGAACTTGAAATGTTAACCTCATTGATGAACTCAATGCGAGAGTTAATCTTTTGATTGATGGTTGTTCAGGTCGATGCAATAGCACCTATTGCTGTAGAATTGGGATTTCACATTTTCATTTTCTTAAACTCACTCTTTCCTTACTTTCTCCCTTCTTGCAACTCATATGAATGCGTGTGTTTGTGTTAGTTTAGTTTATATGCCTTAGGGTTATCCAATAAAGCCATATTTATAATTGAAAGAGAAGTATCTGTGTTTTGTGCTTACAAGTTAATGTCTTAAACTGCCGATCTTGCTACTGTGCTTTTAATAGTGTTTACACTATAATCTGGATTTTAATATCCAGCACAGAGTTGATGTTATATGGTTCATTCACTGAATCGCAGACCGACTCAGTGATTCGCCGTAAAACAGTGATTCTGTTCAAATTCCCTATAGAATCTTAAATGATTCTGATTTACTTTTATTTGAATATTTGAGCTAATTTTGTCCCTTACATCTATATCTGCAGCATAGTTAGCCTGTGTATGTGCACATCCATAAATAAGGAGGAGTCATGAAAGATTTACATCACAAAAAAAGCATATACTCTGATTCATTCATATTCATTCCTGCAGACATTCAGCATGTCTCATGAAGAAAACTGCACTGTACAGACAAAGGCTGCATGTTGTTGAGAAATAATTTCAATTTAATTTCCGGCTATTACAAATAAAATATGCTTATCTAGAAACTATACACATCACAAATGCAAGGTTATGTTTGAGGTTTACATATTTTGCATTATTGGTCTTTATGTAGGACATGTAATACATGCACATAAAGTGTTTTACCACATTGTAGGTGGATGACATACCAATAATTATTTTAATGTCAAAAAGGGTCTAATAAAGGCTTTAATGGCAGTAATAATTTTGACAGAGTCATAAGTTAAAGAAGTAGTGTAAATCAAATGCCTATAAAAGGATAGTAAACTATAAGCATCAAAATTCTGTCATCCTTAACTCTCAAACCCTTGTAAAACTATATGTATGTACAGTATGTCTATATTTTTCAGATGTTTTTGTCCATATAATAAACGTTCATATCTAAAACAACAATGGATATCACTGACCCAATTAAACAAAAATATTGACAAAATATTGTGTTTAAATTTCAAAGTTGTATGAATTATTATAATAAATGTGTAAAGACAATAGCATGTTTATAAATGCAGATATGTTATAATCTGAAAACTATATAAAAAACTACCATTTCAAATCATCAAATTGTAACATTCTGTCCTTGTCTGTCTTGGTCTCCCCCGTCTTGTGATCATTTTTGGTTTAGTCCTGTCTTTTTGGTTTGTTCCTGTGTTCATTATTTAATTGTTTTCACCTGTTTTTCAGCTGCCCCCACTTTCTTGTCATCATTCCCCTTGTATTTAAGCCCTGTGTTTTTTCCTTTCGAGTCAGTCTGTGTTAACATCATCTATGTAGAACGTGTGAGTGTTTCTTTAGTATTTTTGGCTGCCCCGTCAGCTTCTTTGTTTGATTATTATTAAATCTCAGCATTACTAAACTCCTTGTCTTCGTCTTTTGACCTGCCTGCCGCACTGCACGATCTACCCCGTTTATGACACAAACATTATTTGAATTTTTCTTTTTTTGCTTTATTTTTTTTACCAGGGCTATGGCTTTTCTGCTTATTGGCCCTTATGTAGGTTTCCTGATTTTAGGGATTTATGTAAATCGTATAAAAATAAACAGGAAGTGTTTTTCCGATTGTGTGAACCATATGTGGTATCATCTACCACGTCTCACTAAACCTGAGGAATATTTCTATTCTTTAAAGTTGGACAATGGGAAGATTTTCAATTTGGAAATCCAGAAATTGAAGTTCCAGAAGGGGACTTTTGTGATGTGGAGATGGAAATGGATTATGAATTAGAGGAGGATAATAATGAGGAGGGCATAGAAGATGAAGAATCTGAGACTAAAAGACAATCTCGTCCAAAAGTTGGAAATCCAAAACGCCAAATGCAGCAAAACTGTCAAATCAAGTACAACCGCCAAATGCAGCAAAGCCGTCAAATCCAGTACAACCGCCAAATGCAGCAAAACCTCCAAGGTCCTCACAAATTCCAAGTCAAAATCAAAGTGAAGCCGCCGGAAGTGTTCGATCCGCCATCTTACTATTTGCACTGGCAGGGATTGGTAGATCCACTTCAAAAATGACCCGCTGTGCAGCCTACAAGTGTGACACAAAGTTTGCTAAAGGATGTGGCAAAACTGCACACAGGTTAAATTCAAGAAGTTTTTGTAATTTATGTTTAAATTTAAAACGGCTTAATTGAAGGACATTCAGTACCTGTGGTGGAGCTTCTTCTTATTCTTTCTTCATTTAAAGGGCGGAGAACAAACTAAATTAATGCATTACTGCCACCTGCTATTAACCAAGACCAGCAACATCCTATTTCCGTGGAGGTAGGAATCAGATATGAAAACTTATTATGATAATTCAGTATTAGTTAAGATCACACCATGTTTATAAGTACATATAGCAGACATGTCATGTCTAAAAATTATGAAAATATAAATATAAAATTCATCTCCATTGATTTTGCATGAAACTTATTATTTTCTATATACAAATTAAAGTAGACCCTTCACAGATACGATTGATGTATTGCTCTTATCTATACGCTCAAATCTCAATGTGTAATTTAAGTTCGTTTTGGCGTCATCAGAAAAAGACACCTCAACCCGCATATATGAGGGAGCAGACCTCAGGGGGTTAAGCATTAAAAGCATAAAAAGAAGTTGTTTGAGTGTAGTTTCTGTGATTGTGAGTCACTATGTAGTGGATATATTTTCTTTTCCACTAAACCCTGCTGACACAGAAGAGAACTGCAGTTTTAAACTAAAGGTGTGTCTAGAACAGTTTTTGTATCAGTTCCACATATGTTAGTGTCACTGTGCCATTCTCTTGCACATAAATACACAGCTGAGTCCTCTTCTATCAGTCCAGACTGCTTCAGATACATTATGCTTTTGGAATCATCTCTGGTTATTTTGAGCCTCTGCTTAAAGGATTGTGTCCACTTCCAGAACTGTAGCCCAGACCCATCCACACAAGTGTTTTTTTCAGCTCGTTGTCTGATCCAGTGCATAGCAGTCAAATCTGAACCCAGATCCTCTACAGGACAGAGTGAGAGTTTCTCCAGACCTTTTCACCACTATACTTTCAATGGACTCTTTTGGACTCAATGGCTTTTTTAACATTGTAACTGTAAGAATTGGAAAAATTGGATAAAAAATTGGATCTCTTCCACGGGCAGATAGGGTGGAGGAGTCTTGCACGCCTGCAGATGGCATGCAATTAAAAGTTAATCTGAGATCTTCAAAGACAACAACCTCTGACCCTCAGGACCGAAAACTAAATCTCAGAGCCCACTTTTACGACCCCCCCCCCCTTCTCCGACTCACTACCTCTTGCATTCACAGCTGTTCCTTAAGAAAAAGGTCTTCCAGGAGAATATATATTGTGTAAAGTCTGAATTTCTTTAATCCTTCCAGGAAATCATACAAAATGCTGAGACCTCCAAAAAGACATTAACATATGAACTGCCTCAACCTGCGTGGGAAAGAGAAACCGGTGGATCTCTCGCAACCAAAGGCACACAATAAAACTAATCTGAGATCTTCAAAGA
>JAUYWG010001006.1:0-10500 GCA_034779775.1 Enteromius afrohamiltoni
GCTGAGCGAATTATCAGACTGGCGAGATTATGTTGATGAGATGGGACGCCAAACTCCGACACATTAGGTCCCCAATGGACAAACAATTGGAAAGATAGCTCATCCAAGACGATCAAGTTTCTAAATTAAGATAACTACATTTTAATTTAGTAATTTTTTAATAGCATGCAAAACTAAGATTATAATCTAAATTTAATAATAACTTAAAATTTGGAGTCAGATTAAAATGAGGTAAAAACCCTAAACGTAAAAGTAAGACCCCAGAAGCGAGACATGAAATCAGAGCCAAGAAGCTCGCTACCTTACGGTAATAAAAAAACAACAACACTGTGACATAGAAAAGTGGGGGCGTGTTTAAAGAAGCCATTTTAGGGTTGTGTGGACAAGTCATAACTAATAAAGAATATTTCTTTGGTTCTGAGACTTTTTAGACTGGGATCGGCTGAAGATCTCTGTGCCCTGAACACTGCAGAGTACCGCTTAATTTGTGTGAATGAATAAGTACATGGCATTCATGTAGATAGGAAGTCATCCTCAATTCACCACAGTCATCCTCTTTATTTTCTGACACACCAATGAGAACATGCTGGCCATACTGTGAATGGCGGCCATTACAGGTAGTTAGGGTTGAAATGAGGTATACAGATACTGATTCACTGTGAGTTTATCCTCTGACACACCAGCCACCCTCTGAACAGCATGTCGACTTGCGCCCCCCTCAGTTGAAATCTCTTTCCGCTTTCTGTCCCCTACTGCGTCAGGCCCCTGCACCCTAAGCCCTCCATTCACATATTGTGCAGGCTATTTATTTAAATTAGATTTGATTCCTTAATTAATTTAAACTGCTCAAACCTTTAAAAGCAAAGTCAAAGATCTCCACATGAGGAGCAAAGATCTTGCTACCTGGTAGAACTGATACAAGAGAATTGAAAACTAAGCCTTACCCTACAGTTGCTCTTCCATTGATTGAGCAAATGAAAAAAATGAATTGTTGACCTTGACAATGAGATAATCATAGTGGGGATTCCCCCTCATGGGATTTATAATCCACACAGACTAATAACTCAAAGATAGTATAAAAGATCCAAGACGTAAGCATACATACTTGTTATAACTGATCAAGTTGCTGCATGACTGCTCAGTCAATCAGACATTTAATAAGCGTCATGCTATCGAAAGCAAATATCTGTCACCGCACCTTACGTAGAGGAGAAAAGGATTATTGTAAGTATTTTAAAAGTTTCAGATTTATCCACAACATACTTGATTGAGTTAATATGCATTTGGTCTTTTCACTTTGTTTAGGAAAATATCATGTCTTCAGCTGGCAATATCTACAATATGTCATCTGATCTGTCTCTTCAGGGCTTTGATCTGTCCCCTGAGAAAGCCATTATTGCATTTGTCTTTGCTGTTCTGAATTATATAATCATATTGTTCTGCAACTTTTTCCTCCTGTTCACTGTCATAACCAATAAGGGTCTTCATGAACCAATGCATATTCTTCTGTTAAATTTGCCAATTAATGACCTAATAGGTTCTACTTGCCTGTTCCCTCACGTGATTAGGGAGCTCCTGTTTGACACCAGGACCATGCCTTTCTCCATTTGTATTACTCAAGCTTTCTTCATACATGTATACGCCGTATCAACAGTCTTCATCTTGACCGCCATGGCATATGACAGATATGTGGCCATCTGCAAGCCTATGAAATACACTACCATTATGAACAAACTTCACCTCACAAAGATAATTTCGTTGGTGTGGCTTTCTAATTTGATACTGATGGCCATCCTTTTCATTCTTCTCCTGCGTTTGCCTCGCTGTAGGTCTTACCTTAGCCATCCATATTGTGACAACCCTTCCCTCCTTCAATTGGTCTGTGCAGACACGACTATTAATAACCTTTACGGACTTCTGATAACAGCTCTCTGTCAGGTGTTAACAGTGGGTCTGATTTTTTACACTTACCTACAGATCCTCATAGCCTGTTTTCGTAATAAAAGCTCTGATACAAGGAGTAAAGCTCTGCAGACGTGTGGCACACATCTAGTTGTCTTTGTTTTGTTTGAGTGTTTGGGTCTTTTCACCATTATTTCATACAGGATAAAAGATATTTCTCCTCACTTAAGAAAATTCATTGCAGTTGGTGCTATGATATTGCCACCAACAATGAATCCTGTTATATATGGATTGAGAACTAAGGAAATCAGGGTAAAAGGGATGAAATCTTTTCAGCGGAAGGTTTTCGCATCATGAACAAATAACACTGTGGTGTTGCGGCAACTATTGTTTCTACAAAACTAACTTAAAAGAGTTTATCAATTATACACATTAATGTAACATAAGCTGTCTCTGATACATGCATTTTAATACAATTAGCAGTTTGCTTAAATTTCTATTGTCTTTAACAAAGACAATCATGTGTTAGAATAGATCCTAAACATCTATTCTGGGTTGTTTTAACTACACTTTAAAAAAAATATATTTTTCTCAAATTCCATTGCATTAAGGAAAATGCTAAATGAATGGATAACGTCCTTGTAATGAGCTGCTAGTACTTTCAGTACTTATTTAGTATTTTTGCCAATGTACTATTATAGGCCTACTTTTTTTCGAAATACCATGCTTGTAAATTTTAAATGCTTAAAGCAATGATTATGTTCCACTATATGATTCTACCATTACATATGTTGATTTTGATGACACAATTAATCTAATAAAAACCTGATTTGGATAAAAAAAGTTTTTGACTAGCATTTTAATGTGACACCCGAACTGAAAAATGTATATAGTTTGTCCTTTGAGAATGCTCTCAATCAACAATGTAAATGGAAAAACCATAAATATTCCTTTGGTTAAATACTAATTTATCAGGTTGTCACATATGCTGACATATCATTTTCTGCTGGGGTTAATTAGCTTCATATTTAAGGAAGTGCTGCATGCGATTCTAGTTCATGACCACAAGATGGAAAGCTTAACCAATTTTTGCAGTGTGTGTGTATATATATATATATATATACTTTATCTTCAATAAAATACTTACAGGCATTGCCTATTATTTTTCTGTTTTATCAATACCTCTTTAATCATTTTACAAGATCTAGTTGTTTAGATACAATCCACAGTCTTCTAAGTGTGATCTAAAAATTATTATTACTAAATATTTATAAACACAGAATGTATTTATGATTGAATAAATGACTGTAAAAGCTAATTATATTTTTTCCCCTTCCCAGCCATTTTCTGGAGCCTATCCCAGCATATCAGGCCATAGGGAGGGAAAAACTCTGTATGAATGGCCAGTTCATCACAGGGATGACATGTTGTCATTGGCAATTTATAATCTTCAATTCATCTGCCCTGCATTTCTTCAGAAAATATTCATAGCATCTGGAATAAACCCATGCCAACCAGAAATGGGAAGTTACAATGAACAGATAACTTAGTTACTGCACTTAAGTAGATTTTTCCTGGTATCAGTATTTACTTTAATATTTATTTTTCTGACCTTTTTTTTTATTTCACAGAATATCTGTACTTTTTACTTATTAAATTTTCAAACCCAGGCTGGTTACTTTAGCTTTAATCTGTATTTGGTGGCTTTATCAATATTATTTCTTGTGATTGTGCACCTTTTTCAACCAAATGTAAAACAGAACACACAACCCTCATTGGTGAATCCTTATAGAATTATAGCATGGCAACTTACGCAATGATCCTTCCCTTATCTCAATGAACCAACGTTGCATTAGTAAGCTGGAGAGTTTCCCTTTAAAGTGTCTCTCCCATTGTGTAGCACACATTTAAGTTTGAAAAACCTGGTAAAAAGCTTGAACCAGGATGAGTAAATTCGAAACATTCTCTGAGTTCGGAAGAGTCAGAGGGTAATAACTTGTGGTCTGAATGGAGTGGAAAACAAATAGCAACAAAGCTGTGTCCTGGTCAGAAGGCAACCCTACAGGTCTAAACTCAAGGCATGAAACACTAGCCACATTTCCATTAAAGATTTGTGCAAAAAAAATGACAGCGTTTCCATTAAATTAAATTGCAATTTGCGCAATTTGAAGGGTAATGGAAACCCGGCTACTGACTGACATTGAATGTAAATTGCTCACACACTTAAATGATGCTGGAGCTAGAAAAAGGGAGGTCTTAAGGAACAAGGGCCACAAGTCAGCTAACTGAAGTGGCTTAAAGGGAGAGCCTTTATAAAGCCCTACGTACTGTGGAGAAGTCCCATGCTCAGTATGAGGATGAGAGTGATTCAGTCGCTGAATCGTCCAAGATTCGTCTAAGAGTTTTACACTGTCTGTTATTGTGGTGACATTTTCACACCTTGACACATGCAGCTGAAACAAAATGTGATTTATTTTTTGACATGTTGATCAAATGACCTCATGGGCAAGCCAATTAAAGCTGCCATGGATGCAAGACCTTCAGCCTGTCTATGCAAGACTAACACACATGACACACACAAGAGGATGGGTCCTCACTCCATGCTGCACACCTTCATTATTATTTAAATTTATACCAATTATAATTTAAAGGCTCCACAGTTCTAGGTCCCAGATCATGCCTCTTACTTGGTAGAGGTATTACATCTTTCCTCAGAGGAATTGTTCATGGGCTGGTAATAGCAGCTAGATCAGCTTGGGGAACCATGTCTGATTCCTCCACAGTGGGGCCACCAAGAGGTCCAAACACCCAACTTCCTTGACCCAGCTGATGACCTGAGAAAGCAGGTAGGCATACAGGTGAGCGCTGGGCCATTCCTGGGGTATTTTAGGGCTAGTGAAACTGCCATCATTTATAGGCAGTTGATGTGCAGGGGCTGCACCATGCTGGACCAGACCATGCTGGGTAAGAATGCCAGTCTCCCCTCGTATAGTTCTCCCCAACCTGAGGTGGAGGCATCTGCTGTGACCACCTTTTTCCTTGGGTTCAGTCCTAATTGAATGCCTGTCTGAAACAGGCTAGGAGCCTTCAAAGGCGCCACAGCTCTGATGCCATGGTTTACCTTGAATCAAAGATTTAGCTTAGTGCCTGGGAACATACTCAAGTTTTAAGGCAAAATTGAAGTGGCCGCTTAAGAAGTAGGCCCAATTGAATAAAAGTGGAGGCAGCAAACATTTAGCTCAGCATCCCCTTGAAAAGCCACCGAATTGTCAGTGAGTAATCCAGGCCTGCATCTGGAATAAATCGATAACTGTTTTCTTAGGGTGGCTTGCGCTGGTTCTCAGTGCCCTGCCCTGATATCTTTCTTCACGGAGGTGCGGTGCAAAACTTCACGATTCTGAAGTTCTGAAAGAGCTTTACTCAATGTGTTCCAGACTGCCCACGATGAAGAATGTCTCGACTGTGCAGAAGCATCCAGTGATCTCGATAATTGGCTTACACTAACACAGTCTCTGGATCAGTTGTGTGAGCAGGGATCAGGAGCCTCATGTATCAATGCCGCGTATGCACAAAAACTCTGTGTATGCCAGATTTCATGCTCACGTTTGGATTTACTAACAATGAAATTAACGTGAGAATGTGCGTTGGTCTGCAGCAACTCCATATCTGGTGTACGCCTATTTCTTGTGCGTGTTTGTTTTATGTCCGTTGGCGACTCCTAGAGGCAATTGTTTTAAACACTACAAAGTATCACACCAACACATGTGAAAAACATTGCTATTAATTTAGAATTGATAAAAGGGTTAATTGACACAATATTGTTATACCAATTATGTAACTTAGAACATAAGTTTGCAAATGTACACAACCCTTAGTCTATGGCAATGGCATTGACTGCATTTACATGGACCCTCTTAATATGATTATTATGAGATCTTAATAATAATGATAATAATGCAATTATGCTCATAATCGCAGCAATAATCGTATTATTAGGAGGCCTATGCAGATTCAGATGTAAACACCTAAATAAAATATTGCCGCTCTGACCAGTCTAGCTACTGTTTCGGTGATTAAAATAGTTTAGTTTTGTGTGTAATGGCAAAATTATTATTTTTCGTTTCGTTTTTTTAAGTCAATTTAGAAAAACGTTTGGAACATTTTTGTTTGTTAAATAACCTATACGTTTTTGTTTTTTAAAAGCAGCGAACGTCGTGTGAATGTTTGTGCTTTTACCAGAACAAAGCACTCGATCCTCTGTATGAAGACGCGCATTGTGCACCAACTTAAAACAGTGAACACGAGCGCTCATTACACATTCCAGCGATAGATTGCCTGCTATTTGAAACAGACCAACCAATTTATTATCAAACTGAAACGTTTCTTTCTTTTAGGCACATTTAAGCAAAGTTGTTTGTTTTTATAGTGAGTGTAGACCTAAATAAAAGTAAATCTACGCGACCCCGCTGGAGCATCTCATGGAAACATTTGTTATTCGTGCTGAATAGATTTATAGTGCGTTTCATTATCTTTTTAAATGCATTAGTTTTGGCAAGACTTTTATAATCTTTATAATGAATGCCATTAGTCTATAATTTGTGCTTTATTTTATGATTTGTTGTTTTATATAGCCTAGTTGTTGGAATTTGAAATTAAAAAGCTTTAATATTTAATATAATAGCCGCACCTCTGTGGCGCTCCCCGGAACTCAGCAGTGGGAGCCTTCACCCGAATACTAACGTTCTCACCCAAACTGGTTAAACCCACATACCTTCCTTTGTGATCGCTCACAGGTGTTCCTCATTTCTATGGACTATAAATACGAGGGCTTTGTGTCAGTTCGACACGAAGTCTTGATTGCCCTGCATCATTTCTGAGCGTTTATTCCCTGTGTGTTATTCTGGTTTTGATTTGGATTGTTTTCTGGTTATTCTGATTCTCGCCGCCTGCCCTGACTATTCTGCCTGTTTTACCGATTCTGATTACTGCCTGTCTCTGATACATCTGTTATACCGTGTACCAACTTCTGCCTGCCTGACTACCCATTAAAATAGTTGCAAATGGATCCAGCAAACCTCGATACCCACCTTACCAGTTCACTCCATGCCCAGCTTCCAACACCATTGAACCCATGCAAATCGGAGCTACACATCTCACTCAGGAGGAGAGAAACAGACGCCGGGAGAATAATCTCTGTATGTACTGCGGCCAGGCTGTTCACATCAGGGCTAACTGTCCCATTCATCCTCCACTCACCAAGCCTTACAGGGTGAGTGTCACCTCTCTTTCATCTGTAATGAAAATTGATGCATGTTTGAAATTCCAAAAACACATTGTACATACTAAGGCCTTTATTGATTCTGGTGCTGCTGGGAACTTCATAGATCAGGATTTTGCCATTAAAAATTGTGTTCCTCTTGTTCCATGTTCGCCTACGGTGTCCGTTGCAGCCATCGACGGCCGACCCATAGGGTCTGGAAGGATTATTCAAAGAACCCAAGACTTAACCTTGATCACCAGCTCACTTCACTCTGAAACCATCTGCCTGCACGTCATCAACTAACCCGATCACCCGCTCATCCTTGGCTTGCCTTGGTTGGAACATCACAGCCCCATCTTCGCCTGGAACTCACACTCCATCTCACAATGGTCACCATTATGTCAAGAGCGGTGTATGGTTTCTTAAAACTAAGAAATGCATTCACCTAGTTCACCTCACCCCAACTGAATCGTCAGACCTCTCATCTCTTCCTGATCAATATCATGACCTACTGAAGGCCTTCAGTAAGGAGGAGGCTACACAACTTCCCCCACACCACTCCACTGACTGTGCCATTGACTTATTACCTGGGAGCACTCCACCACAAGGCAGAATATTTCCTCTCTCACAACCAGAATCAGAGTGCATGAGTCAATACATTAAGGAGGAACTAGCCAATGGCTTCATCATGCCCTCGACATCACCTGCCTCGGCGGGATTTTTCTTTGTCAAAAAGAAAGATGGAGGACTACGACCATGTATCGACTACAGAGCACTTAACGACATCACTGTAAAATTCAAGTATCCACTACCACTCGTCCCTGCTGCCCTGGAACAACTTTGCTATTTCACCAAGTTGGATCTACGCAGTGCATATAATCTCATCAGGATCCGTGAGGGGGATGAGTAGAAGACAGCCTTCTCGACGTCCAATGGGCACTATGAATACCTCGTTATGCCCTTCGGCCTCTCCAACAGTCCATCAGTGTTTCTGGATTACATCATCAGTGCCGAGGGGGTCGCCATGGACATTCAAAAGGTCGATGCAGTAGTCAACTGGCCACAACCTCAAACCCCCAAAGAACTCCAGAGATTTCTCGGATTTGCAAGCTTCTACAGATGATTAATTCGGAATTTCAGCCAGATCGCCGCTCCTCTCATCGCCATGACCCGCAAAGGAACTAAACGTCTTCCATAGAGTGCGGACAGTGATCAGGCCTTTGCTGAACTCAAACTCTGTTTTACCACAGCACCTATACTCAGACATCCCGATCCAGAGAAACAATTTGTTGTTGATGTTGATGCATCTAACACAGGTATCGGTGCCATAATTTCTCAACGTCAGGGCGAACCCACCAAACTCTTTCCATGTGCTTTTTACTCCCGTAAACTAACCCAGGCACAAAAGAATTATGATGTGGGAGATCAAGAACTTCTGGCACTTAAGGCAGCTTGTGCTGAATGGCGGCACTGGCTAGAGGGAGCCAAAGAGACGGTTCTTGTCCTCACAGACCATCGCAATTTGGAGTATCTATGCATGGCCAACTCAGAACCTCACCACAAACCGTTTCTGGTGGTCTACCATGCTGCCGGATGTCACGAAATTTGTCAAATCCTGTGCAGTATGCAATATGTCTAAATCATCTCACCAACGTCCAGCTGGGCTGCTACAACATTACCTGTCCCTCAACGCCCTTGGTCGCACATTGCTGTTGACTTCGTCACTGATTTACCCGCCTCCAACGGCTTCACCACTATCCTCACGATTGTGGACAGGTTCTCCAAAGCGTGTTGGTTTGTACCTCTGGCCAAGCTACCTTCGGCATGGGAAACAGCTTGAGTAATGATGGAACAAGTGTTCCGCTATTATGGACTTTCGGATGACATCGTATCCGACAGAGGCCCTCAGTTCCGTTCCCAAGTATGGAGAGCGTTCTGTAAACAACTCAATATAAACGTGAGTCTCACATCAGGTTATCATCCGGAATCTAACGGCCAAGCTGAAAGGTTGAACCAGGAACTGATCCGTTTCTTGCTCTCTTACTGTGCCAACAATCAGAGTGATTGGAGTGAGTTCCTGCTGTGGGCAGAGTACGCACAAAACTCCTTAAGGAAACTATCCACCCTGATGACTCCATTTCACTGTGTTCTTGTATTCCAGCCCCCCTATTTCCCTGGTCCGGTGAACCATCAAATCTTCCCTCCATGGATCACTGACTGTGGCGCAGCGAACACACTTGGAATACCGCCCACGTACATCTGCAAAGTGCCATTCGCTGGAGATTACTCACACATATTCATAGTCTTATTCTTAATGAATAGATTATTTTTGACACATTTTTGTCCAATTCATTGAGGGCTACTAACAAGTTGCAATTTTGAGAGAAAATCTTTTACATTTTTCTATTTAAATTTACTCATAAGTCAACAGATCATTTCAGACTATTGGTTTAATATAGAATTGGATCGATTTAAATAACAATAACTATAGGTTGTTTTTGTTTTGGTCTTTTTGTGAGATCATAAGGTGTGCCCCCTATGAAAACGAAATGCCCTCCCATTTAAGATTTTCTAGCGACGGTCCTGCCCTGTTCCCCTGCCTGTTCGATCCACATTTTGATGGTGCGCAATGCGTGATTATTGCTTTTCGTTTGGTTTTGCCAAAGTGGAGTCATTACCATATTTATATAGGGGAGGAGGCAGGGAGGGGTTTAGTGCTCATGCATGTGCGCTCAGTTTCATACATCTGAATTTTTTTGTGCGTATGCACATTTCCAGCTTTGTTCGTACGCAATGTTTTAGTAATAATTCTATGCAAGTCTTTGTACATGAGGCCCCTGGTGCTCCACCACCTCAAACAGAGGATTTCTGTAATGTACTGATAAACATTAGACTTTCATATATTTTAGATTCATTACACATATCTGAAGTAGTTCAAGCCTTTTTTTTTTAATATTGATGATTTTGGCATACAGCTTTGAAAACCCAAAATTCCTATCTCAAAAATTTTTGCTGTCCAGAGGGCCATCATTGACACCCTCAAGCAAGAGAGTCAGACACAGAAAGAAATTTCTGAACGAATAGGCTGTTCCCAGAGTGCCTATCAAGGCACCTCAGTGGGAAGTCTGTGGGAAGAAAAAAGTGTGGCAGAAAACGCTGCACAACGAGAAGAGGTGACCGGACCCTGAGAAAGATTGTGGAGAAGGACCGATTCCAGACCTTGAAGAAGCAGTGGACTGAGTCTGAAACATCCAGAGCCATCGTGTACAGGCGTGTGCAGGAAATGGGCTACAGGTGCCGCATTCCCCAGGTCAAGACACTTTTGAACCAGAAACAGC
>JAUYWG010001007.1:0-10486 GCA_034779775.1 Enteromius afrohamiltoni
TCCAAAAGTTGAAAAATAGTCAAAATGTTTATTCTGCATTGCACAAACAGTTATATTTCATAAACTAGAAACATTATTCATGTTTGCAAGCCTGGCTTTTAAAACTGAATAAAACATCTTTCTCTCACTGAGAAAGAACATTATGAACATATTTGGGCTTAAAATCTCTTCTTTTGCTCAGACGCACTAAAACAGCGTTTCTGCCCTTTAGAAGCCCTAACTAAGTGTTTTGTGCATTGGAGCTCTAACAACACTCTGTGGGTCCAAAACTTGCAAAAACAGTTACAGTAGCCCGCTCTTTGTTGCTGGCCTTACTTACGGCCATACCACCTTTCCAGCGTCTGATCTTGGATGCTAAGCAGGGCCAGCCTTGGTTAGTACTGGGTTGGGAGACCTTCTGGGAAAACCTAGGTGCATATCAGATGCGTATCATTCCCCAAGGCAGACCATTAATTTCCCATTTGCTAAACCTAGCCTCATCCTCCCCTTAAGGACCAGATTACCTTCACCGACCCTTGCCTCCACAAACTACAGCTCTGGGTCTCTTTCTTGTCTCAATAAAAAAATCCATCAATTCCATGCTTCTGGAAATGGCCCCCAGAACTCTCCAATCCTACCTCACAGCTTGGAGAGCTTTCAAATCCTTCCACCTTAGCTTCAACCTCCCTTTCCCAGACGTCTCCCTGCTCTCCATTACCTCATTCATATCTCACTTGAAGTCTTCAAGGTTTCTCCAGGCCAACTCAATTAAAGGATACCTAAGCGGAATGCAGTTTTTCCATAAATTGATATACGGTTCTAATTCCTCCACTGTCTCTAATGCCCAAACCCAACTATTTATCAAGGGTATTCAAAGAGAAAACCCTTCCCGGCCAGACCAAAGACTTCCCATAACCCTGGAGATCTTAACTTGGGTGGAGAGCATTCAAGAGACAGTTAAACCAGGGTATTGGGGAATGCCTGAAATGATCTCGGAAGCTAAGCTGGGTCAGGCTTGGTTAGTACTTGGATGGGAGACCGCTTGGGAAAACTAGGTGCTCTAGGCTTTTGGCTTTTCTTCTCTACTTATCTAATAATACACTGGCCTTTAGGGTGACTCATTTTTAAATACATTTTGTGTTTTCCTCCATACATATCTAATACACTGGTCTTTAGAGTGTCTGGTCTTTAAATGTATTATAGGTTATATTCACTATTTATCTTATACGCTGGCCTTTATGATTGCTGATTTTTAAATAGCCTGCTCTTTGCTGCTGACCTTGCTTACGGCCATACCAGCCTGAGGGCGCTAGAGAGCAACCAGGAAGTGTTTGGCTGCAGTAGGGAGAGGAAGACTCTCCTCTTTTTTCTTTATTGTTGTTGTGTTTATTTGGCGTTATAAGTGTTTTGGCAACCTGATCTTACAGAATTGCGTGAATTAACCACGAACTGTTAACGCATAATTCTGTGTTAATATCACATAATCACTGAAAGTTCCGTGGTACTACCATGTAAAAGATTACAAAAAAAATTCAGTGACAGGCATCAGCCGTGATCCACTCACGGATAACCAGATTCATTTGATAATAAATGTATACTTTCATTGTACCACCTAGCTACGGAAGTTCTAAGCGGTCATGTATTATATATTTTTTTCCGTCTTTTTTCTCATGATCACGTCTTTATTTTTCTCGTGATCTCGACATAACAAAAGTTGTTTTTTTGTTATCATGATTTTTTTTTCTGGTCTCAACTAAAAACTCATTTGAAGGAATAAAGTTTGATTTAACAGCAAATCGAAATGCAAACCAATAGATAGAATAGATAGAAAGAAATCAATAGATTTAATAATAATAATAATATCCTATTATTATTATTTCATTTTGTTTTAGAAAAGTAAAACAAATGAGCGTATTGCTTTCATATTTATTCCACATGCCTTGGCGGCCTTGATACTTTAGTCTGATTATATTTAAATGACATATTATTTATTATTAAATTATATATTTAGTTGATTTAAGCTGTGCGTGGCATCGTGTTGTTCTTCTGGGTTGAATTCCAGGCTTTAGGAATAGGTTGCGCTGCGGGTTGGCCTGCATGGGAGTGAGCATAATGAGCTCAGGTAGGGAAGACTGTACACTACCTCTTGTTGGACTTATACGTATTAAATAACCTACCCACATCTGAACAATGTAAAACACACCCAGACAATATAAGCGCAGTCACAGGTATTTGTAGCTTTTATGATTGCTATAAGGTGCAACTGTTATCAAAAGAATCAAAACGAGCTTTTCTGTATAATACGCGTCTTTTATTTCTCACTCTTGCACTCTCGTCTGCCGTGCTCTCAAAACATTCTGAACGTCCTTTTTTGCCTATCACGTGCATTCACGTGATGACGTAAACAGTATGCACAACTTGCTGATATGATCTAAATATTACAGTATTTATTGCAAAAACTGACCATAAGCAGTAGAAAAAAACATTACAAACAAGTTGTTGTATTTCAAGTCCTTGTAAAATACAAGGTTTTAATCGCTGAATTTATCCTGCTCCATTAACGCATTGACTCATTCTAAACAGCTGCATTTCTTCCAACAAAAAAGGTATTTCTATAGTTTCCATTTCATCTGTCCGACTTGACGGCTCCATTTTCAGCTCCTCCTCGACTTGAATAAGAGTCAACGCGTTAACGGAGCAGGATAATTTCAGCGATTAAAACCTTGTATTTTACTCTCCTTGGCATAAAGACATTGTGTGACTTCAGAAGGGCTTAAAATGCAACAACTTGTTTGTAATGTTTTTTTTTTTTTTTTTTACTGCTTATGGTCCGTTTTTGCAATAAATACCTGTGACTAAGCTTTTATTGTCTGTGTGTGTTTTATATTGTTCAGATGTGGATAGGTTTAGGGTAAAGGTGGGGCTAGGTGCTACATTAAAAGTATAAATTTTATATTAAATTAATCCAGTTATCCGTGAGTGGATCACGGCTGATGCCTGCCATTGAATTACATTGTAATCTTTTACGTGGTAGTATCATGCAATTTTCGATGATTACATCGAGGTGGTTATTGCACGCAATTCTGTGAGGTAAGGTTGCATTTGGCAAAGCTATGATTTTTAACAGATTGTTTTGATTTCAGAGGAAATTAAGATTTTAGTAAAGAAATATTTTAATGTAGAGAATAAAACAGAATGGAAGAAAACAATTGAATACTTTTAAAACAAATGTGGGGAATTTTAAAATGGGAGTGGATGCACTGTGGATGAAAACTTAATTGTGGATGATGGAAGGACTACCTAATTTTTTACAGAGAAATCTTTAGCGTGTGTGGAAAGTTTTTTATCAAGATTTGAGTATAAGCCATGCGGGAGACATACATTTTTTTTTAAATAAAAAAGTTTTAAAACAAGGGAAATAATAGTTTTTTAAGTGTTACAAAACTGTGGTTATTCTGCTGTGTTATGTGCCTGTTATTCTGCTTTCCCTAGAGAAAAGCTATCTGATTGGCTCCTGCAAGCTGATTACTGCCATCCTCTGATCTACAGAGTTTAAAAGTCACAACATCGCTTCCTCAGGGGCGGTTTGTGTAGAGAGAATTGTGCTTTCTGAAGCACCAAAGCTTTCAAATGTATCGTAGAAAGGTTCATTACTCAAAGCTTTTCATCACTGTGCACACTAATCTTGTGGTCAAAAGTTAAAGGTGTTGCATGTTTTAGAGGACCAGTTATTATTAGGCATTATAATATTATTATATTTTTTATTGTTTCATTTAATAACTTTTTGCTCTGAAAAAAGAGTATGTAGTACAAAATAGCCTATTAATGGATTTATGAAAGAATGAATAAATGGGACAAACTAACTTGTACAGTTTTTTTTTTCTTTTTTAATAAGTCTGCCTTGATCAACACATGCAGCCTTATTCACACAAACAAAAAACATTAGTCATATACCTATGAGTTCATAGATAAGGCTCATGTATATTTAATAAAAAGAAAAGAACATTATTGTAGAATTGTGAAGTGCTTGTGAACTGGGGAATTGACATTTTATTTTGTGAGTAATAGAAGAAATTACACATTTTTATTAAGGAACAGGATTTGTTTAACACTGGAAGGGCTAAGTCTTTATTTACTACTTCCCCTACCTTAGAAAAAATTCATGAATCATTCATATAATTGCAGCACATTCTGCTGTGAGGCATCATCAGCAGTCTGTGAATATGACTGGCTGCAGAACCCTTAAGTTTTAAAGTGTGGATCAAGCAGAGTTGTCAGAGTCATGATGCTCATAGTCTCATATGTAGACATTCTCTCAGAAATAAGTCTCTGAAAGTTGTTGCACAATTGCAAAGCTGTGTCATCATGAATCTATGAGGTCTTTGAGTTGATTGCATGCCTCAGCATTCGTATTATTTTTCTCCGCTGTATGGAAGGAGTCTAAGCAGTCAAACACAAAGACGTTGCATATACTGCAGCGCGAGTGAGATCTGGTTTCATTTTTTTTTTTTTTTCAAAACCGGCTAATGAGCAAATGTGCACGATATGATAATCGTACATGTCATTATCACGATAAACCGCCATACAGGTATACCGTTACAACCCTAGTACATGCCTCTTCTTCTTTCCCTGTAGCATTGTCCGTGTTGCCGGTGTTGTGGCAAAAATTCAGAGACTCTCAGTTAAGAACACAAACAGAGCAATTGCGTTTTATAAAGATTTAATTCTTGCAAGAATGGTGTACAGTCATACAGAAAGAAAGAGCTCCCTGCAGAGTGTCACAAAGGAGGGGGTTGGTCTTCCCCACTTTATACCCCTTTGCACACCCAAGGTCACAAACTAAAGACAGCTGGCATTTTCCTTAAAAAGATTGAGCACTTGAAAAGCGCATTGGTCACAAGCATAAAGGTATACACAGAGCTCATATAGAAATCATTTCTTAAGAGTCAAATGGATTATGAATTAATATGACAAATATGAATTTTCCGCAACAATTCCTCCCTCTCATCATTCTTTGATGACTAAAATAAACAAAATAAATGGTTTGAAATAAAAGAAAACTTTCTTATTCTTGTAAATGGTCATATATTTACTGTTTGCTAATAATCTCCCCATTTATATAAAAGGTAAATATAGAAAAACTTAAAGCTTCACATTCTTCGTTTCTGATTATCATATAAATGATCACTCTCTTAATTTCCTAAGGAAAGTTAAACAAGCAAAGGCTTTTTATCTGGGACTTAACTCTTTGTTTTAGCAAGCTAAAGTAGTCATAATATAAAGAAAGGCAAACCCTTCCCGTCAAAATTTCATTAGTCATGTTATCTTTAACTTCTCAATTCATTTCGCTACAAATTTCACTACTGCTGTAATCGTTGTCAATAGATTTCCCCTGTCAACACATCCAGCCGCTTTTACGGCCCTTCTCATGTGTTCTATATCAGTGATATTAACTGATATTAACACTATAGTCTGGAATGTTAAAACAACCCAATGTTTCCAACATTGTGCCCACCCCCCCTGCTTCAGTCTCAGCTCCGGTCATCTGCTGTGGGATCTGGTTTCTTTTAAAGAGGTTACAGTCTGTGCGGCCTCCTCCATCTTGTAGCTGGTTCGAAGGCTGGCTCTCTTCGCTGTTGTGTTGGTTCTCTTTCTCTGTGGCACCGATGTAACTCTCCTGGCGTGGCTGGCGTGGTCCCACGTTGTTCTCTCTGCCCCCTTAACAGCCGTTTGCAGAAGCACCTGGAAATGGTCCCCTTCACCGTTTTGATCTCCAGCTTCTCCGTCTAAAGTCGCTCATCACCCCAAAGTCTCCTTGCTTTATAGCATACAGTGGCCTTTTCTGCAGTTTTTGTTGCGCTGCTTCCACCTGCACAGAAATGTTAGACACCAGACAAGACATTTTCTCGCACTCACTCAACATGTCACATTCAAGCTAACCTGTGGATGGCAGCAACTGTTTCCCTCCTTCTATGCCCATGTGTGGGGGTCCTCATCAAACCACAATTTCATACGGGCTCAGATTTGATCTTTCCTGCTCCCTCATTCTATTTTACATGAGGGCAATTGGTAGTGATTTTTACTCCTGTGAGTCCAGTTTCCTCACAACATTTTGCTAATTTGGTTTTTAAAGTCTGATTATGGCATAGTGTTTTCTCATGCCCCAAATTTCCTACTTGTGTTACTGTCTCATTCACAAATTCATGTTTTCCATTATCTGAGCTGATCTTTCGTGGGATCCCCATCTTAGGGTTATTTGCTACAGTTGCTGTGTCTTATTCTGATCATTGTGGGTATTACAGATTACACATCTTTTGCAAAAGTTTCCTGCAAAAATTTTAAAGCCATTTGTAAATCACAAGTTTTAAATCTTTAATTTGCCTAATTATCCTCCCCCTTGACACATGGCCTTTCCCTTGTGTCAGTTTACAATAATGCAAAAAGAAATGTTTGGGTAAACCGGTCTGCCATCCGGGCTCATCCAAACGTCATTCACCACTTAACAGCCAGACTTTTTATCCATTGTCCCATCTCTGCTCCTGTAGCAAAAGGTCTGCATACTCTGTAAATATAAACAATTGTTTTCATTAGTTTGTGTGATATCAAAGTGCATTCTGGCTCCTTTTCCTCTGTGTCCTGAGTAGCAGCTGTCTTCGCTGCTACATTTGTTCTTGTGTTACCTAGACAAAATCTTTTTTGTTAGTGTGCGCTACACATTTGCAAATGGCTATCTCTTCTCGTAGCAAGATAGCTTTGAACAGTTCTGCCACTAAATGGGCATTTAAAAAAAATTTTTTTTGGACGGCCGTCAGATTTAAAAAATCTTGCAATATTGCCAAAAAAACTAAAACCCCCAAAAGTAAAAATATGTTATGTGCCTCCTCACCCATAATCATTATAAATTTTCCCACATTTGCTTTATTAATTAATTTTGCAGGCCCCTTTTAGTTCCCCGAGCTCAGTTGGCTGAGCTGAATAATTTCATGGCAATTTTCCCTGAAACCACGACCTCGAATTTTGTTATCACGTAGCCTACTTTGTTTTGACCCATTTGCAGATCTTTTGACGCAAACCTAATGAAAAATAACATGTTTTCGAGTGGCATATCAGAAAGGTCGGACGTGGTGTTCAAATTTGTTCCAATGCTGTTAGGCAGCAAAGATGTTTCCTCTCAATCTCCCTCTGTCTCGAATTAAATGGCAACATTAATATTCGTATACCTCTTAATCATGGTGTTTATCGTATCACCTAAGACTGTGTGGTACAAATGTAATGTCTATTGATCTTGTAATATCCTGGTAACTGTGTGTGGTGTCAGTAGAGTCAGGTCATAGCAAATCACAAACTCTCTCGAGGCCAACAGCTCCTTAGCTCCACAGCTGCCCCTGCCTTTAGACAGAATGGCAACCTTGCAGCAAACTTTAAAATGGTTTGCTATCAAAAAATAGGCCACAGGTCGCAACCTGTATGTAACCATGAAGTTACATACGCACAAGTCATAAACCCATTTCTTATTTATTTATTCATTTTCCCCGCTACCATCTGCATGAATGGCCTATGTCGATTTAATTTGTCAGTCTATTTGCCTGTCTATTTCAGGCCCTGTCCTGTGGTGTCAGGCTTCTCAGGGGTTGCTCCTAAATTACATAATTTGTGATAAATGTCCTGTAACACTAACACATTCCCAAAAATAACATTTGTTTGTTGTGATTGGTTTTCCACATTCTTTATGCCCTAAATTTGTCTGTCAGATAGTAATTTGCTGTTTGGTGTTATGACATTTCCCAAAAATAATACTTTTCTGTTTAACAAACTGTAATTTTAACAAGCTGACCTTGTGGCCCTCCCCAGCCAAATGTTTTAGGAGAGTCACAGCATCTGCTAGCTTCATCTCGTGAAGCAATACACAAATCATCAACATATCATAATAATCAGTTCCTTTTAACAATTTAATTTTCCAAACTTCTTTTCAGTGTTTTGTTGCATGTTATGGCTTTCTGCCTACCCCTGAGCTCTTATCTGAAAAACAACAGTAGGTCTTGTTATCAAATTCAAATGCAAACCAGCACTGGCTCCCTTTTGCCACTTGCACACTGGAAAATGCATTTATCAAGTCCACTACTGAAAAGAAGTTTGCATCTGATGGTATTTGTTACAGGATTGTGTAAGTATTGGGTATCAGTGGTGTTCTATGTATTGTTTCTGCATTTACAGCTTACAAATCCTGCACAAATTTCCATTCAGTTGGTTGACCTTTGTCCCTGATTTTCTTTACAGGAAATACTGGTGTTCGGACGGGAGAATCAATGCAGGGTTTTATCACACCTTCTGCCAACAGCAATTGAAATCCCTGATTTCACCCTCAATAGCTTCCTTTTTTAGTGAATATTGACGATGACACGGCCTGTAATCTGATTTTGGAGAGATCACAAGCAGTTAGCAGTTCTTGTTTTTGCCCATAAACATGATGGCACTTCAGCGAGTGCCTTATGAATGTCTCAGAGGGTTACTTGTACCATGCAATGATTTTCCCAGTCCATTTGGTCATTTTCAATTTGTTGTGCTATTTTTTCAACCTCAATTTCTATTTCAACCGGCATCATAGGTGTCCCTTAGCTGTCACTGTGCCACAAACTAGGCCCTAGCTCCCTCCAGTCCTCAGTTTCAACAAGTTTTCACAAAACAATCCAACTTCAGACTATTTCTGTTCCCTGGCCTTGCTATGTCTGCCCTGTTATCTCATAGTCTCTAAACTAAACAGGCTGATGGTGCACACACTTTCCCTAACCAAACATTTTATTAAGCCTTAAAGTTTTACGTTTATTTTCTCCCAACTCAGCCTAATTCATAATTTTCATCTCTTTCCAATGCAACATGTGACATGCAATGAAGATTGTCAGCAGCCTTTGTTTCTCTGTCAGGATATGTAATGCAGTTTTCTGCTTGTTCCCACATAATTGCAGCCCAATTGTAATTCATGACGTGGATCTCAGAATGGCTGGTGCAAACAGCTCTCCTGCTCTCCCCTACTCTAACACCTGTTGAGAATTTGCACATTAAATCTCGTCCCAAAAATGGCAATTGGGCATGTTTTTTAAGACAAAACAGGAATACATGTTTCAACACTCTCCTTGTCCTTTTTTTTTTTTTTTTTTACTTAATCAAAGGTTTCTGTGTATCTCTCAAACATCATTTGCCCTTACACACAAATCGATCCACAAAACCTGATCAGTCAGCTCTGGCAGACATGGCAAGTCACATGTTTGCACGGTTTATCTTTTAAGGAAATTTAAATTTACGTTTACGTTTTCTTAACTATCAATTGATATTTCGGCAGTTCTTTGAACGCCTCACATTCATATGTAACAAGTTGCTTTTCAGCATTAACAACATTCATTTTAGACATAACTGTTAGTTTCACTTAAAGTTAAATCTTTTATTATTTTGTTACCCTGTTCCCCATTATCTTCTGATGCATTTTCTAATTCCCCTGTCTTTTCCCTGCTTCCTGCCAACAATTCACTTTCACATTTACATTCCCTACACTTAAGCCCTTTATAACATTCTTGTGATTCCTCACTGTCTACCTGAACAAATTCTCTTACTGTCTTTAGTTTCGCTACACTCAGAGTTTCCCTTTTTGGACACCTGTTAACCCTAATAATTTTCCCTTTCTTTTGTCGAACACATTCACCATTTAATTTTTTTCCCTTTTAAGTAAAAGCCGGCGTATCATATTTCCCCATTTTGGTTTGAGATTTCCCCATACTGACTGATCTCTCCTTCCTGCGCGCAAACTAAATAATCTGGACAGACGTCTCTGTGCAGGCTCAGCCTATCACCCTAGACTGAAAAGGTCGAAAGCCTCAGCTCTCCACAAAGTCCACCCAATGTCCAATAAGAAAAATTTAGTTTGTTTTGTTGCGTACCCTCGTACCCTGCTGTAGGATCTCTCGGGCCACAATGCCTAAAGGTTGACGCTAGGATAATCTTTTGCACAGATTTTGCAAATGCCAATTAGAATTCGTGTTTTGTTGCGATCAATCGCTAGCTGCCACAATCCCTCGTACCCTGCTGTAGGATCTCTCGGGCCGCAATGCCTAAAGGTTGTCGCTAGGATAATCTTTCGCACAGACTCCGCAAATGCCAATTAGAATTTGTGTTTTGTTGGGCTGTGATCAATCGCTAGCTGCCACAATCCCTCGTACCCTACTGTAGGATCTCTCAGGCCACAATGCCTAAAGGTTGTCGCTAGGATAATCTTTCGCATGGACTAACCAAATACCGATCCCCAGATTATACCTGTCGTGATTTAACCCCAATCACACCTGTCTGTAGTGTGACCGACCAGTTGTCAGTATGGTTCGTCTCCCTCTGTCAAATTATATCTGATACTTTTCTTTCAAAAATTCATAAAATTTTGATCTATATGTGACAGGGGATTTCAAAATTACCACCCAGAAACACAGAGCGGTTCACTTATTTTGTAGTTTATTCAGTCACAATT
>JAUYWG010001008.1:0-10483 GCA_034779775.1 Enteromius afrohamiltoni
CCATTATGCTGCACCATATGGTGCGGGATGTACCATGCTTCCTTTGTACTGTGTACTTGCTCTTGACTAAGTTTGACAACATACCCAGCTTGCACTAGCTTAGTCATCTCCTCTTGGTAAGTTGCAGCCAAATCAGGGTTCCTTTCCAACAGTTTCTCGATTCCCCTTAATTGTGGCAGTACAGCTTCCTTTGGTGCACAGAGATGAGGCATGTTCCTGACACGGAGCAGAGGAGTAGCATATCGTTGGACCCCATTAACCTCCACTCTCACTGTATTGTCTTGCAGAAGCTGAATGGACTCTTTGTCTTGGCGTGATCTGGTGATAGCCTTTTCACTCTGATATGGTAGAACATCCATTTGCCACAGTCTCTCCACATTTGAATAAAGGTCATTGACAGGCCACAGTGCTGTGAAGAAGCATTGACTAAGGGAAAGATGACTGCTTATTTCTTCAGTTGGGCCCTGCAGTGTCCATCCTAGACGTGTTCTTACTGCTGCTGGCCCACCAGGAGTTCCCAGTCTGACTGGTTCGATGGGTGTGAGGAGGTGGGGGCAATCAGAGCCAATGAGAAGAACAGGATGTATTTTGTACAGCTGTTGTAAAGGTAACCCAGTGAGATGCTTGAAATTCCATTGCAGGACATTGACTGGGTGTGTATGTTCAGACAGACCAAGTGCTTTAGCTGTGAAGGCATTAGCGATTCTGTAAGTTTTGTTAGGGTTAGCAGCTGGGGACACAGTGAAGGTTACGGCCGCCCCTTGAATAACCTGTGTGTCCTGTCTCACTGTACGGAGTACAAGGTCTTCTGGTTTCCCTACAAGTCTTAATTTTTGCATTGCCTGATGAAGAATGATGGTCCGTTCTGATCCATCATCTAATACAGTGTAGGCCTCCATTGACACATTACCATTCCTGATTAGAACCTTAGTCACTTTAAGCAGCACTTTACTGTGGGAGGTTGGGCGGTCAACATATAAAACTGCACTGGAGTGAGCTGTACTGGGCTGAGATGTTCTGTTCTGAATGACTCTGGTCATTGACATCATGCAGTACCAAAAGGTGCCTCTTGTTGCAGGTTTGACAGACAGTCTTTAATGTGCAGTTAGCTGCTTGATGTCCACGACCACAACGCCAGCATCGGTTCTTTGTCTTTATCCAGTCGATCTTCTGGTCTTTACTAAGGAACTTGAAGTTGTCACAGCCATTCAGATAATGTTTATTATTGTCACAGAATGGACAATAAGCCTTTACTTTCTCTTCTCTGACTGAAGCTGGTTTAAATGTGGCTGATGACGTTGGCGTAGAATGTGACTTGTCAGTACCAAGTAAAATGGTGGTCGTTCTGCGAGGCTGCTTAACCTCTCTTCTCACCTCTCTGCCACGGACTGAAGATTCCTGCCTTGGGTAACAAGCGTACTGGCTATTGTCTTCCTGTACTTGAAGCTTGTATTCCAGCCAATCAGCGAAGTCCAACAATGTTGGAATAGAGACTTGTAAAGGGTGAGTGTATCGCTTGAAACTGGATCTAAGGTCATGTGGCAGTTTACTCAGGAGTCGAGACACGTGTGACCCACATTCCAGCTCTACAGTACCTTTGTGTCCCAGTTGCTGCAACATACTAACCAGTGAACGCACTTGCAGTCCAAACATCCTGAATGCCTTTACATCTCCACTGCGTATATTAGCTCCATCCATCAGTTCAGCGATTCGTTGCAGGGCTAGTTGGTGAGGTTGACCATACATTTTATCCAGAGCTTTCATGTTGTGAGTGAAGGGAAATCTAGAATTGCTGTAGGAGTCTGCCACTAAAAGGGCTTCCTCCAGTTTCAGATGGTCTGTGAGGATTTGAAATTTGAAACGTTCTGTGGCATCATCAGGCAGTATGTTCTCTAGAGCAATTCTCAATCTCGAAAACTCCCTAGAGTCAGAGGATGTTAGATGGGGGATAGTAGGAGCTGGGCCTCTGTAGATTTTCTCTTGGGTAGATGAGGGAAGAAGATGTTCTGTAGCATATCGTTGGACCCCATTAACCTCCACTCTCACTGTATTGTCTTGCAGAAGCTGAATGGACTCTGTCTTGGCGTGATCTGGTGATAGCCTTTTCACTCTGATATGGTAGAACATCCATTTGCCACAGTCTCTCCACATTTGAATAAAGGTCATTGACAGGGCACAGTGCTGTGAAGAAGCATTGACTAGGGGAAAGATGACTGCTTATTTCTGCGAGGCTGCTTAACCTCTCTTCTCACCTCTCTGCCACGGACTGAAGATTCCTGCCTTGGGTAACAAGCGTACTGGCTATTGTCTTCCTGTACTTGAAGCTCGTATTCCAGCCAATCAGCGAAGTCCAACAATGTTGGAATAGAGACTTGTAAAGGGTGACTGTATCGCTTGAAACTGGATCTAAGTGTACTCAACTTGGTCAGGCATACTCTTTACCGGTGATGAAACAACAAACTTGGGCAGCCGAGGTGGCTGGCTTTCAAAGGAGTGTCTCTCATGAAAGAAAAGGAGAAATGTTCATGTTTCTCAAATCATAGATCGGTCAGTATCCATTCTGAACATACTGATGCTTGGCTCACTGGTGAAGTGGATCTGGACTGACCTGTAGTACCTGCTACTTGATCCTCTAGTACTCGCTGACAGGTAAATGGTTGTGTTGACTGTTGATGAGACCCAAATCCACTGAGTTCGAAGTCTTCTAGATAAGCAGGAGGGTTAACTCGTCTCCTTGGTCGCACAGTAGGGACTTCTCTTTCTGGGTTAGACATGTCTGTAGCAATCCACGGATCCGGCTCGAAGGACCATGAAAAGATTGTCTTCTACTCTTAAATCAGGTTCGGATTTGTTGAACGGCTACAGGATATCCAGTCAGAACATTAAGTCTCACACCAGGGATGTATTTCTGGGAGATTTATTGTGGGAAGCTTTGTGTGTGGTTCTGTAAACATAAACGATACACAGATGGAATTAAATAAATAAATGTATATTAACAAATCCTTAGTATTCTCAGAAACAGCACTGTAAATTATATATTTGCATACTTAAATTAAATAAACAATATAAATATAATATAAATGCGAATACAAATAGAAATCCTATGAATTATCACACTATTGCACTCTCTAGATCACGTGCCTCAAACTCGTCCATCAAACAAGCCTAAACATGTTCTCTAACGGTCCACGCACTACAATAAGGTGCGCAGCATAACATTGAATATACTAATTACAAATAGCAAAGAATTATAACATTAACAAATGTGAACGCTTGCCGAACTGGCCTGCCGTGGGGAGGATTTCACACTCCATCAATACATGGACTTGGCCATTCGTACAGACCAACTGATGTGGTCCCACCGGAGCCGGTGATCACCTTCCACCTCCATTAGCGCAGTCCCGATCCCCCCCAGCGGAACCGATGCAGATCGGAGCTACCCGCATCTCAGTGGAGGAGAGAGAGTGTCAGATGCAGAACGGTCTCTGCCTGTACTGCGGGAAGCCGAGCCACCTGCATGCTTCCTGTCCCACTCGACCAGCAAGACCTAAGACGTACCGGGTGAGTGCTGTTACTATTGATTCCGCCATGAAATTGGATGTGGAGTTTGTTTCGCACGGAGAGTATGTCGCCACTAGGGCCTTTGTAGACTCGGGGGCGGCGGGTAACTTTATGGATTGTGACTTTGCCACTGAACATGGTTTTCCCCTTGTTACATGTACCCCCAATGTCGCGGTGGCAGCCCTCGACGGCTGACCAATAGGCACTGGCAAGATCTTCACCCAAACCTCACCACTCACACTCTGCACCAGCTCCCTGCATACCGAAGAGCTCCAGTTTTACCTCATTGACTCCCCTGAACATCCTGTAATACTCGGCCTGCCCTGGTTGGAGCTCCATGACCCGGTCATTTCCTGGAAAGAGCACCAGGTTCTCCGCTGGTCCGATTACTGTCATGCTCACTGCAGACATCTGCGCCTCTCGCTCAATGAGGAGTCTACGGAGATAACTCTGCCCACCGACTGCTCCATAGACCTGCTGCCAGGCTCGGTAATCCCCCGAAGGCGTATCTTCCCACTCTCGCAGTATGAACCAGTATATACAGGAGGAGCTCGCCAAGGGCTTTATCCGCCCCTCCACCTTACCAGCCTCGGCGGGCTTCTTCTTCGTTAAAAAGAAGGATGGAGGACTTCGACCATGTATCGATTACCGAGCCCTCAACGATATCACGGTCAAGTACCGCTACCCCCTACCACTGGTACCATCAGCCCTGGAGCAGTGCAGTCTGCGCGGGTCTTTACTAAGCTGGACCTGAGGAGTGCCTACAACCTGGTTCGCATTTGTGAGGGGGATGAATGGAAGACGGCCTTCTCCACGACCACGGGGCACTACGAATATCTGGTGATGCCATTCGGATTGTCCAATAGCCCCTCCGTATTTCAGTCACTGGTCAACGAGATCTTCAGTGATATGCTTCATTGTTTCGTTATCATTTACATCGATGACATCCTGATATATTCAGAAGATCTACCATCCCACGTCCGACATGTGAGAGCGGTCCTACAGAGACTCATAGACAACCAGTTATATGCCAAGCTAAGCAAGTGTGAATTTCATCAGACCAAGGTCTCCTTCCTAGGATACGTCATTAACGCAGATGGCGTCGCCATGGACGAGGGTAAAGTGGCGGCGGTTGTCAACTGGCCCAGGCCCCAGACTCTGAAGGAGCTGCAACGCTTCCTGGGCTTCGCAAACTTTTATAGGAAGTTTATTCGTAACTTCAGTCAGACAGCCGCTTCACTCACAGCTCTGATCAAGGAGACATGCTGACGTTTGCCCTGGAACCCTGACTGCGATGTCGCATTCGAGCACCTAAAAGCTAAATTCACCACAGCTCCCATTCTCCGCCACCCTGATCCCGCTCGCCAGTTCATAGAAGAGGTGGATGCTTCAAACACAGGGGTTGGGGCTGTGCTCTCTCAACGACAGGGGGACCCAGAAAAGCTGCACCCCTGTGCGTTCTACTCCCGGAAACTGACGCCAGCCGAGAATATCTACGACGTGGGTGACCGGGAGCTCCTGGCAATGAAGTCGGCTCTGGAGGAGTGTTGCCACTGGCTGGAGGGGGCAAGTGAACCCTTCATTGTGTATACTGACCACTGGAACTTGGAGTATCTACGCTCCGCTAAACGATTGAACGCCCGGCAGGCTCGATGGTCCCTGTTTTTCACTCGCTTCTCCTTCAGTATTACCTATCGGCCCGGATCCAAGAACTGTAAGGCCGACGCATTATCCAGAATGCACGACCAGTCATCTGAACCCCAAGAACCTGAACACATCATCCCTCCCGCCCTAGTCCTGATGCCTGTTCAATGGGACATAATGCAGGAGATCCAGGAGGCTCAAGCAACCGAACCTACCCCACCTGAATGCCCGCCGGACAGGGTATTTGTACCACCGACCCTCCGAGACCGGCTCTTGCACTTAATTCACGACAGCCCCAGGGATCCTGGCTACTACGGACCTGGTGACCAACAGATTCTGGTGGCCGCACCTCTCAGCAGACGTGCGGACCTTTGTCAATCACTGTACCTCCTGTCAGATGTAAAATCATCCCATCAACGCCTCGCTGGTCTGCTTCAGAGATTACCAGTTCCTCAACGTCCCTGGTCTCATATTGCAGTGGACTTTGTAACAGACCTGCCACCCTCTAACCAGTTCACTACCATCCTTTCGGTCATAGACCGATTCTCTAAAGCCTGCTGTCTCATCCCCCTTACGAAACTACCCACGGCATGGGAGACGGCCCTTGCCATCGTGTCAGACCGGGGAACCCAATTCACCTCCAGAGTCTGGAAAGCGTTTTGCACGCAGCTCGGCATCAATGTGAGCCTGACCTCCAGCTACCACCCTGAGTCCAATGGTCAGGTCGAGCGACTGAACCAGGAGCTCACTCGTTTCCTGCGGACCTACTGCCATGAGAACCAGCAGGACTGGAGCCAGTTCCTCATCTGGGCAGAATACGCCCAGAACTCGCTGCGCAAACAAGCCACCCAACTGACCCCCTTCCAATGCGTCCTGGGTTATCAACCTCCCTTGTTCCCCTGGACTGGAGAGCCCACAGACTTACCCTCCGTAGACCACTGGCTGTGGTGGAGCGAACAGACCTGGGACGCGGTTCCCGAGGCTCCTCTCCTGCTTCAAGAAACCGAGGGAGTCTACCAGCACGCTGCAATATCTCATCGACTGGGAAGGCTTTGGCCCAGAGGAGATTGTGGGTCAATGCACAGGATATACTGGACCCAACCCTGACTGAGCAGTTTCATCGTGATCACCCTGAGAAGCCAGCCCCCAGATCTCGCGGCAGGCCCCAACGACGAACATACTCTCGCTTCAGGAGCCGCTCGCAGAGGGGGAGGCTCTGTCACGGACCGCTCCTCTGTGGCCCTCTCCACCGGTCGGCAGCAGGAACCATCACCGGAATATTGACGTTTCCACCCGGACTTCTTTGCCCCACGTACCTCGGCGCTTCCCACGCTGCTTTCCCCCCAAAGGACTGCATAAAAGCTCGAACTTTTGCCATGAACAGTTGCAAAGTCTCGATTTGCCCTGGCTATTGATTCCGAGCGTTTTGTTCCGTGTTTTGATTACCCATGTTTGATTTTCTGCCTGTATTGTTTACTTCCTGATTCTTTGCCGCCTGTCTCAACCTCTTGCCTGTTCTACGTTTACGATTCTGTCTGCCACCCGTGTACCCGTTTGCTTGTGGATTATTACTGCCTGTCTGACCACGAACATTAAACTACTTGTTGCTTATGGATCCAACCGAATCCCGCGATTCATTACAGAACCAAATGAGAACCAAACTTCAGAAAGTTGACTTTTCCAGAAAGTTACATTAGCTTCACAAGCATGAGACTCTTGAAATAAAATAAAAGTCTGCACCTTTGCTTTGACAATACAAAAATAAAGATTTCCTTTTCAGTTTCTTATACCTCTACCATAAATATACAAACAGCTTTACCAGTTACTGGCTAGAGTCTCTGAATATTCATAAAGATGTTCATCCTTTAATTTCTTTTCCATTCACAGATGCTTTGTTACCTACCAGGTAAGCCCTTACCCCATTTTGCCTTGCCTTTTCTACAAACAGCCATAGACGAGCGCATGCTGCCCTGTCATCAGATGTTAGGTCTTTCGTCGTTTTGGTCGCGTTCTTCAACTACTCCATATAGACGAAGATTGTACCGCCAACTATACCAATCAGCATAATTTGCTCCACTTCACAAAGTTTATTTTGCATTTGTTTAACTCTCAGTTTCATTGTAGCATTTTCTTTTTTAAGGTCTACCACTTCTTGATGACAAAAGTCCAAGGATTTTTTAAAAATTTGCAGCGTGTTGAGTTTAACAGCTTCATCAGTTTGGTCTGCTTTTTCGTTGATTTTGGCAGTGATAACGCAAATTATATTGTCTTGTAAATCAGCCAAAGATGGTTCAGAACCAACGTCCAATGGAATGGCCTGACGTCAGGGCGGGTAACGTCAGACAAGGAAGTATATAAAGCACATGCTGCATGCCAGCGTCAGCTTTCGACTGCCATGAAGAACAGCTCCGGCAGGGGGTGCAGGAGGTATGGCTGCGAGAAGCAATGTCTCGTTCCTTCAAGGAACCGTGGTTCATGTTCATAACCTGACACATTCCTTTTCGGGAACTCAAACTGCATCTGGAGACGCTATGGGATCCCAACGCCTCCATAACTCCAAGACCCTGCCCTGTGTCTACACTACTTGTACGTGAGGGCCGATGATCCAGAGGTCATCCGGGTGTTGCCCTGGATCTGACATGTCAGTTTGTAAAGTGGCTGTGATCGCAGACCCCCCTGGTGATGTATGATACTACCGCTGTGTTGTCTTTGAGTACTAACATATGATGGTTCATAAGATCTGGGAGAAAGTGTTTTAATGCTAAAAACACGGTCAGCATCTCCAGGCAGTTGAGGTGCCATGTGAGATGGCGACCCTTCCACAGTCCGCGGGCTGAGCGGCCACTCATGACTGCTCCCCATCCATTAAGGGATGCATCTGTCGCTAACATTAACTGATGACCAGGAACTTCTAACACTGGGCCCTGCTCTAAAAACCAAGGGTTTCTCCACATGTCTAAGGCTCGCACACTTTTGAGGGATGTTGAACATCAAAAGAAAAAGGGGAAACTGATTCCTCTGTCTACAAAAGCTTAGGTGTTGTATCACTTTGGGATGGTTCCCTAGAGCAGTTTGGTTGTAGCTCGGGTCTGGTTCACTCAGTATAGAGGGTCCAAGGTGTAATAAAACATGTTCATATCAATAATGCCAATGGCTAGATTTTTATTTATTTTGTTTTCATGTTTAGCACAAAAAGTGCCCAAACCTCATGGGTTTGTATTCTGTTGTATACTGCTGTTCTGCCATGTGATGGCTTAGTATGTGTGTTTCTATACATTTAACACAATGTTCAACATTTCATCTGTGAAGTTTCTTTGGTAAAATACAGTACACAGAAAAGCCTATGGGTGGAACAAGGTTGAGGTACGAAAATTTAATATTGTAAATATCACATAAAATTTCTGTAGCTTGAACTTGTTTCATCAATTTGCTGTTCTACAAAGTTTCACTGGTATTTGTAGATGGTTAACAACTGATCTGTAAAGTGTGAGTTAATATATTAGTTAAGTGTTGCAACTATTCCTCATTTACTAACAGTTAATACATAAAGAATAGTTAATACTTTAGAATAACGTCCCTATAACATATATAAACTATTAACTGATACTTAACAAGTCTTTAGTAAGTAATTTACTAACAGCTTGTTCATGATCTATTACTAATTTATAAGGTATAGTTATAAATAATTAAAATACAGTTAACAAGTCATTTATAACGAGTTAACAAACAGCTTGTAAGTTATCTATTGGCTATCAATAAGGCACAGTTATAAATAATTCACAAACTATTAACTGTTATTTATAACTCATTAATTAAGTCATTTATAACTCATTAGCTAACCATTTATTAATGGTCTATTAACTAGTTATAATGGTTATATAACTAGATATATAAATATATCTTTTGCAGTGAGATACACAACGTCTGAAAGGCTGTAGTCTGCTTTTGGCGTTTTGGTGGAGGAAACGAGCTAGCGCTGGCAGGCACCATGTGCCTTATGTACTTCCTGGTCTGATATCACCGCTCTGACGTCGTGCCCATTCATTGGATGTTGGTACAGCAGATTCAGAGCTGTCACGCAGTAGGCGTTCCCTATAGCGTCTCCAGACGCAGTTTGAGTTCCCGAAAATGAACAGCATTTGTGCTCTTAGAAGCCTTAAATTAATGATTCTGTACACTGGAGCTCAAAAATGATTGTAAGCCCAAAACTTAAAATATGGTGAAAAGGATCATTCTCCATTGCAAATAACATTGCATTTCATAAGTTAGGAACAACTTTCATGTTGGCAAGCATTGCTCTTAAAAATGAATGAAAAAAACTTTCTCTCACACAGATTGAAGCTTTTGCACTCATGTGGGCATGTTCTGTGCTTTAGCTGAAAAGCGTAAAAACAGCATTAGTTTTCATAGAAGCCTTAAACTAATCATTCTGTTCACTGTAGCTCAAAAATGACTCTGTAGCCCAAAACTTGAAATATAGCGAAAAGTCATTAATAACATTGCATTTCATAAGTTAGGAACAACTTTCATGTTTGCAAGCATTGCTCTTGAAACTGAATAAAAAAGCTTTCTCTTACAGAGAAAGATGCTTTTGCACCTACAGTATGTGGGCTTAAGTTCTCTGCTTTAGCTGAAAAGCGCAAAAACAGCGTTCATTCTCTTTGAAGCCTTAAACTAATCATTCTGTGCAAAGGAGCTCAAAAATGACTTTGTAAGCCCAAAACTTGAAATATAATGAAAAGGATTGTTGCATTTCATAAGTTATGAACAACTTTCATGTTGGCAAGCATCGCTCTTAAAAGAGGGCAGATGACCCAGGGGTCATCCGAGTGTCCAGGCCGTAGAACCGCACAAATGTGGAGGGGGTTGACCAACCCGCAGCGTTGCAGATGTCCTCGATGGGGACACCTGCTAGGTAGGCCTTTGAGGCCGCCATACCTCTTGTGGAGTGAGCTTTGACTCTCAATGGCGAGGGGAGATTCGAAGCTTCGTAAAAAGTCATGATTGTCTCAACAATCCAATGGCTGATAGTCCGCTTGCCAGCGGGCTGACCTCTCTTTGGCGGACCGACACTGTTGTGAATTCTTTCCCTTTAAGTGACGTTTTAGTAAGGACTTACGCACATAACATAGTGCGTTGCTTACAGTATAGAGGGGCTTAGCGTAACTGCCTATTCATAGAATCGGACGCAGCACATTAGTCACTCCGCATGCTCTCACTCAGGTGCAGTGTTTATGTGCAAGAGAAAGTACATGACAAAGTAAGTTGGGTTTATGTA
>JAUYWG010001009.1:0-10483 GCA_034779775.1 Enteromius afrohamiltoni
TTACATGTCTTCTTAAATCTTAAATCTTTATTTTCATCAGGAGTTTGTTCTGTAATGAAAGAGAATTTCCCCTTGGGATCAATAAAGTAATTCTGATTCTGATTCTGATACTGAAGTAGTAGAGCAAATACAATTGATAACAGTGTATTAAATGTTTAGGATTTTTTTTTAATGTTTTAGGTATTTTAGGATTTAATTCAATAATATTTTAAACATATCACAAACTCTGTTTTAATTGTAAAAGCTGCTAATTATCATTTTGTGGATTCACTCTTTATCACTCTTAAAACACTCTGCAAGCAGCGGGAACTCTGTAAACGTATGAAAATAAAAAGGAGATAAAAGGGGATTCTTCTGATTTGCCTACAGAAAACATCTCTGACTGGACATTGCTTTCAAGAGAGATACCGGTGATTGGCAACAAAACTGCAAAAATCATGTAAATATACATTTAATTTGAAATAGATATGAATTGGTTCTATTAGTACTATAAATTTTATGAATTTAACAGGGCCCTATAATCAAGTATAAAACCAGTATAAATCCAAGTGGTCAGTGCATTAACGTCTGACTGACTTCCAGACCATATGTTTAGCATGTGGTTAGGGCAGGGCTCTAGACTAACTTTTTGCACTTTTAGCACAAAAGTTAGGTGCACCCAAATTTTTAACCACATCACATTTAACACCGCAGTTTTACAAGTTCCCTTTTTTATTTATTTGTTGTTGTTTTGTTTTTTTTAAATCGCTGTCCATATAGGCAATATTGACTTTTAAATGATTGACTAACAATACGGTCAATATAAAGTTCTTTATTTGAAGCACAATTCTACAAGAAAGGTAACTTACTTACCCAGATCAAGAGTTTATAATGAAGTCTATTTATTTATTTTTATTTTTTCATTTTTGAGTATAAGAATATTATGGTTAATGCAGTAACAAGACGGTAGGCATATTATTGATGTAGGCTCCATGACATGACATGGCTTACCTTGGGCATGAGCATGCTCGACCTCAATGTGTCCAATAAGTAGGTATATTCACCGGTCTTCCTCTCCGCAAGATACAACCGTACACAATTACACATTCCTTTATGGCGATATCTGTGTCTCATCTGTGACGATCAGGAATGCCATGTATGCACTGTTCGCAATTTGCACAGACGTCTTTTATATTTTTTTTAATGTATCGGCGATGACTCCTATAAATTGCACGCACACGACATCATTGCTGTACATCGGGTTTACGCCAAAAAAAAAAAAAAATCGGTGCTACCAACCTTTCCACAGAAAAACAAACGGTCACCGGCATAATTGTGGCATATCGCAGACCCTAGGCTGACCATGGAGACGCGTTTTTTTCACAGCCAATTTATAGGGCAGGCAGCGAGCGGATCGTGAAGAAAGGTCAGCTGAATCTGACACTTTATGTTTCAGGCTTGAAATCGCTGATACAACTTTTAAGAGTCACAGAGTTTCGGTCCCCCCCCCCAGACCAGACAGCTCTGCTGTGAAATCTTGGCTTATCTGATGTTATTTCACTGAACAAGCACATCTGACTGATGGACACACAACGGGTCTTACCGGTACAACCAGATTTAACACAAACAAGACAACAAAAGAAGTAATTGAAAGCAATGCTCTGTTATATACGCTGCTCACCTCTCTCTGCTTGGTCTCAGGGCACTCGGAGTGTAGCGTGAGCGTTGCGCCCTCAATGTTTCGCGGCATAGGGGTGGACCCCGGGTTAATGATGAACTGTATCTGGTCCGGTGAGATGGTATGGTGTATGTATCCTTGCGACATACCATCCGGGTCACCCATGAAGGCCAGAGAGCCCTCATCTCCTTCGCCCTCTCCCTCCGGCAGAAAGGCCATGCCGTCTTCCTCGCCCTCCTCGTCCAGGCGGATGGGGTCTTGCTCAATGAGCACGGTGGTGCGATCGTAGACCCTTCCCGAGGAGCATGAAGGTCCCGAAATTATTCCATCGTCTTTGTCAAAGTCGACCATCTTGTCCTCATCTTCCTCTTCTTGTCCCAGTTTGTCCACATCATCTTCCTCATCCTCAAAGAGCATGGCTGTCTCCGTGAGAGGGCCATTCTCTCCCATGATCCTGACGGAGGAGCTCAGTCCTGGGTTGGTGTCCACGTGCTTGCTTTTGTTGCGGCTGGAATATATTCAAAGAGGTTTAAGGTTTAATTCCAAGTGATAAAACAGAACAGGATTTATAGGTCTTTTTTTCTTTAAATTAAAGATGAAAAAAAAAAATGTTTTCAGTAAATAAAATGAAGTTGAAATAAGATACAAATATCAGATGAAAAACAAATGAATACAGCAACAATAAATAAATAATATAAATAAATCTGAAATATAAATATGAAATAAATACGTAAAATATAAAAAGTGAATGAGAAAAAAAGTTAAAGAAAAAAAATTGAAAACAGAAAATATAAAATGTTATATCAAAATTAATAAATACTTTGATAGTATGTAATCAATACTAAAATAACACCATTCCTTACCGAATCATTATAACAATCGCAGATTATTATAATGATTGAATGAGGAACAATTAAGAAATAGGTCAAGATCTATTACAGTGCAATGTAGATGTTACATTTTTTTTGTAAGTTTAAGTACATTTACATAAATCATTATAATTACAGTGATAAGAGGCATTCTAATATTAATAACAAACAATGTACTGTGTTGGGAAAACAGCACCATGTCTTGTACTGTCACAGGAAACTAGGACAATGCAGGGAAACTATTTTTGGCCAGTTTTAGAGTAACTACAAAACAATCAGTGTAAAGGTGCATTTGTAAACTGAAACCACTGTTGCCATGAAACTATAACAAATGAACACACAATGGTAAACCTAAAATGAACCTAAAACACAAATGACCCAGACACATCAGCTGTCACAAAACCTAGCAAGCTGACTAGCTAGGCGGCACTTTGAACAGCATTATGTTTTGAGTTGACACCTCTGATGCCTGAAAACATCAATACTTTTTTTTTTAAGATGATGGGGTTATCTAGGAAGATACTGTACTAAGTTATAACAGCCATAAATTATGTCTAGGAAGGGTGCTTACTATATCATGATGCTTGAACTGCTATAGAGGGGAAGCTCTCTAGATTATTATGACAAAAACAACGTCTAGGAAGACAGCTGACTAGGATATCATGCCCAAAAATGCAGTCTAGGAAGGCAGCTGACTGAGGTGGTATGTAAGGAAGACAGTGTACACTATACATGCCTTTCTAATACTACAACACCGTTACAAAGAGGACATTATGTCTCAAAACACACTATGACAACAAAATATTCCTCATAATATTACACACTGAACCTTATAGAAAGTGAGTTTATGTGACTCTAGAGGCTTCTGTCATTCTGGACACTTTCTAGAAGTTTCCTTATTCACTTTGACATTGATGACAATCACAAGCCATGAATGAAAATATTCACATTTCTCAATGTGAACACACACAGAGAAACCAGCGAATGCATTAGGGGCATTACAATCATGCAGTATTGAATGTCGTGCGGTCATAAACGAGTCATATTCAGCTTAAAATGAAAATATATATATATATAAAAAAACAAAAACAAACTGTCATGTCAGTACTGCTAACTGTTAACTTAGCTCACCTGTGTATTGAAGCTCCAGTCATTAGTTCATCTTCTTCTGTCCGTTCAACATTAATAATATCCCGAGGACGAAAGGACTGAAATAATCAAGCAACTCATTTTTCATATAATCACTTAAAGCGGTCGTATTTTAATAATGCAAAGAAAAGCTAACAGGCTAATGTGCTACCAGAGTCTCCATTCACATCAGTGACAGGCGTTAGCATCATTAGCACGCCATTAACTGTAATTTTAAGATCATATTAACCGGTGTCGTTTGACACAAGCGCAGTTAAATTGTCATTTTAACCAGTTAAAGTCTAAAATACTCTTAACACAGATGATAAGTGACGGTTAAAGAATATAGCGTGGATGTATGCTAACTGCTTTACCCCGTTAGCATTGAACAGAAACTCTAATGAAACTGAGCCAAGCCGTTAAAACATCTGAACGACATCAACACGCTTTAACACCACCGAATAAAGAAGATTAAAATATTTCCATGTATTTACCAGTGTTATAAAGACGGTAGAGGCTTCTGTAATGTTGTGTATCGGGTCCGGTCTTCATTCCTCCCCAGCGGCACCATCATGAACAGCAGCGCATACAGACTCCAGATCCGTTCACTTCATACAGCGTTCAGTTCATGTCGGCATCACATCACTGACAGATTCATCACATCTTACCTCAAAAACATACTAGTTGTAAACACGCAGCAAACATATCTAACATTTATATCAAGGTCAACTTTATTGTCATTTTAGCACATTGGTTTTAACAAGCTGAGATGTAAACTACTTAACACGCTACAATAAGGTCTTATTAACATTAGTTTAGTATAATTAACATGAACTAATGAACAATACTACTGCAGCATTTCTTAATGTTATGATGACACTTTACAATAAGATTCTATTTATTTACATTATTGAACTACATTGGTTATAATGAACCAACAAGGGCAATATTTTGAAAGCATTTATTGATTTTTGTTGGTGTTAATTGCAACATTTAGAAAAATGGTTTTAATATTTCATGAACCTGAGCTAACATGAAGTAACAATAAGAAACTGAATACATATGGTAACAAATGTATTGCTCATTGTTAATTAATGCATTGACTATCAACTAATGGGACCCAATTGCAAAGTGACTGTGTTTTTTTACATTCTTTTTTTTTATTAGTGACTAACAAGTCTGAGATGATGCTTCTAGCATTTTCTTTTGCATATTTATTCTGTATTTTCATTACAATTATGTATGTTATGAGCAAACATGCTCAATATTTGGAATACTGAATGTACATTTTGAAATACTTGTAATGGTTTTGTGAAATAAAGCTTTTACAAACACACATACATTTTCTTTGTATAAATTACCTTTACCATTTACCATTGGTATTTTTAGTACTTCATTTAGACTGGTGTAATCAAATCTTGGAAATGAGCATGAAAATAAAAAGAGAAATATATAATGACTATTGTAATACTATATACCACAAAATTGTAATTACATCCTCTAGTTAATAATAAAATACAATTATTTAGAAGAAAACACAAGGAAAAGGCAAACATTGAGACTGTTGTAATTGTTGAGATTTAATATAAAAGAACAACTTTTTTATTTACAAACATCAAAATACAAATATGTTTCATTAAATAACCATTGCTTTTCAAATAAAAACTCCCATTTGTTTTGTAATAAAACTATGAGCTTCAATATCTGTTCAAAATGCTTTGAATTAAATGGCAACTACAAAGTTTATCGGCATAATTCTGCTGATACCTGGAGAAACTAGGAATGTAAAATAATAAAAGGCAACAAGATGCAGCACATTATTACAGTAATTTATCGTGAATTTCTCTGTCAGAGGGTATCTGGACCAAGAAATGCTGGAAAAACTCCTTCACCTTTCTTTTCTCCATGAGATCTTGCTTTGTGGGCGACCTGAGCAAAAGGCCAGCAAAGATCGGGGCTGTTTACAAAAGACAAAGTCAGTCAAATTGCCGAATTCAGTTCCACATCCACTTCCCTGATGTTTCCAGTTTTTCCATGATGGTAAACAACATGGAAAATTAAAACAGCTAAAATTTTAGACCTTCTTTCATTTTAATACCAAGTACATGAACAGACTTCTTAATTATGCAACTAAACGTTTTTTAATTATAACTATTTATAAGTAGGATGACACTTGGCGCTTTGCTTCAAGTTGCAGTATTTGACATTTTGTTTATCTTTACTGAATACTGAATGTGTCTAGGGCAAAATAAACCTTTGAGTTCTGCTTTCCATTGAAACTGGCCTGTGCTCAGAAAAAAAATTGCTGACAAAAATACACATAAAACAAGTAGTGAAAGTGCATCGTCAACCTACCTAAAATATTGACATCCAGTCGGTTGTGTGCAGAGTACTTCAACATCTCTTGAAGAAAGGCTGTCAAATAGTTAAAAACGTTTTTATGACACTGAGGTAGCACAGAAATGATCTGTGGACAGAAAGAGAAAAGAAACATGTTATTTATTTATGTTTTGTTTTTTACTGTGACTGCACTTTTGCAGAACATACACACACAGAAATAGCAGAAATAGACACTACAATGAAAGATGCATATTTAAAACACAAACCTGCCGACACTGGCCACTGTCTGAGCTGCAGTCTAAGCACTGTGGGTAGAAGGAGAAGGGGATCACTGGTTCAGGAAGGGCATCGAGGAACAGGAGCAGGGCTTCAGCCACAGAGTGGTTACTGCCAGCTAAATGGTCAGGTCAAGGACACTCAACAGTCAAGTACAACAGATATACGTGGGTCTACAGTGGGGTTGCACCAAGCAGCAACTTCCCGCTCCCTCTAATGAAACCAACATGGAAGTGATTAAAAATTCTTCGACTAGCCGCTGGAGGCTGGCTCCAAAAGGGAGTCAATTACATTGACTCTCCATGTTAAAATGCCCAACTTTACAGTAGAAAAAAAAACATCTTTACAGCCTGGTACAATTTTATTTTTTTTGGTCTATATAGCTAATTTTGCCCTTTGTGACAACTGTGAGGTGTGGGGGGGTTTATAACTCATCCATTTAAATTATATTAAGCCTTAAAATTCTGCATAATTAAGGACGTGACAGGTTGAAAAATCAACCGCCAATATGTCGACGAGGTAGGCGGGCATGGTTTCAGCAACCACGCCCACGTCCCACCTCATTGCCCATTTTGGATCATCCGGGAGTGACGCGCAGTGACACATTGCCAAGATGGCGGCGCTCGGCTCCGCCCACTTTAGGCTTCAAAAACACTCTTCAGAAACCTACGAGTGACGTCACGGACACTACATCCATTTTTTTTTTACAGTCTATGGGTTGCACACACATAAATCAAATATTTATTAGATCAGATAAATGCAACCTTGTTAAGTAGACAAGACTTACATTTACACTTAGCAGGTTGAGTTGAGTAGGTCATTCCATCAGGAGGGAAAAAATTACTCTGAAAATTACTCTCTGTTAGCATTAGAGACCTCTTTCAAAACCACTGAAAAATCTTAATTATCCCAAACTTCTGGCTGCCACTGTATGCTATCCATGTACATCATTTTATACAGTCTGTTTATCTACATAGATTTTATTATTGAGAAATTATCATTTATTTTACAGTTAAGCAAAGCAGCTAGTAGCTAGCTATGACATGTCATTTTTACATTACTTGTAATAATTTATGTTTGTGTGTAATGAAATTTGAGATATTATAAATGGGTCTATAATGACCTGAACAAAAAATGAGCAATAACATAAAGAAAGGTTAAAAACAACCTAAAATTATGTGCAAATGACATATTAGTGAAACTGAATGTATTGTTTGTTTAATAATTTCATCACAAAAACATTTTCATTATTATTTTTTGATATCACAAAAAGAAAGATTTCTTTTAGTCTTTTCAAGCACTGTTATATTCTTGGCATTTATTTTTATTTCGGACCTGCAATGAGAGAAGAATGCCACTCATACAATATGCAATATAAGAACATACATGAATTATACAGTGATTGTGTGGAAGGATACGGAGAGTGTCTAAGCTGCCCGTGTCCAAACAATCCCGAATCTCCTCAAACTCGCTACGCAGGCCGGGCTGTTGAAAGAGGTCCTCCTGTAATACAGACATCGTCAACTATTTTCACTATGGCTGCTTTCACAGTTCTTGAACTCCAGAACTCATGAAATCCAGGCATTGTGCTTCAAAGTTTCATTTGGAATCACTTGATGAATCACATGTGTAATTGTGTAGTAGATTTAGTCAGCCATCTCTGAACAACAAAAAATGGGTTGGGTAAGGTTTAATTTCGGGTTACTTAAACAACTCCTAAGGCAACGGTTAGTAAATTTCCTCAAGATTCCAGCTTGAGTGCTGGTGTTGCTATAAAGAGGAGCCCAATGGCTCCGATAAGAAAAAGATCAACAGCTTTTAGCAGCACAAAATTACAAAAGCGGTGTTTAAATGTTCAAAGACAGGAAAAGAGAAAAGTTCAAACAAGCTTAAAACATTAAGCTTGTTTAGACTACATTAGAAAAAGGCAAACCTGACCTGTTTTTTTGCATAACGGAAGAGATGGTCCACCATCATCCATATTTCCTTGGGGATTTCTTGAGGTTTATCAGTCTCTGGGTAATTCACTGGGCTATTTGATTTCATACTCTAATGTAACAAATGAAAATTATGAGGCAGGTTATTCATTCTGAGATAATTACAGCGTGCAACCAAGTTTTGGTACATAGAATATTTATTAATGCGTGTCCTTCACAGAGAAGACAGCCATAATGTATGACAGCAATAGCTCAAATCATCAAGATTGTGAGTAGTGAGAAATACTGGCTTTATGTACACTACCATTTAACTGATCAATACATTTTTTTTGTTTTGTTTTTTTAAGAAATTAATTCTATTCAATAAAGATTATTTAAATTGAACAAAAGTGACAGTATTTCACAATATTACTGTTCTTACTGTGCTTTTTTAAAATCAAATAAATGCAGCCTTGGTGATCAGAAGAGACTTAAAACTTCTTAATTTACCACAAACTTCTGAATAGTAATGGACTAAATGTTACAGTTTTTAATAGAGTTTAAGGACGTTGCCTATTTAGGAAGGTTTTAAAACAGCTAAAAGCTTGGCTCAAGAATATAACTGTCTGTAAATCTGTCACAAATGTCTTGTAAAAATCACAACATTTGTAGAGGCAGGATCTCACCAGCTCTCTGATTGTCTCCAGGGGCATGTCCTGGATGGGTTCTCTTAGCAGGCACAGGGTACTGAGAGATGAGCTGAAACAGCTGGGCAGGTAGTTGCCCGTGATGGAAATGAAGTAATCTTTACCCCTCTCCAGATGCAGAACCAGGATGTCTTCCAGCTGCTGCTGGCCTGAGTTCAGCTCTGGGGCTGTTGAGCGGTTCACAAACACCTCCAGGTCGATGTCCACACTAGCACCTATGCAAAGACAGCATCTACATCAGTGACGCGAACGCAAGTTGATTAAAACTCCTTGATTTGCACCAATAATGACTTAATGGTTGTTATAGATAAGAAAAAATTCAAAAGGAGGTCTGGACACAACAACATGCATTATGCATTGTCTTTGATAGTATAATTTTTGGTTTGCAAACCAAAAATGTGGGGCTTCAACAGCTCACGCTGCAGAACATTGGGTAAAATGTTTTCAATTTTGATCCCATTTCTTGCATTTACATGAGATAATTTTTTATGTTTAGTTTAAGTTAATAATAATACTAAATTCTGCCAAAAAGAATAATAGCTACTACTATGATCACAAAGATTTCAGAGAATCGTTTTATGAAGTCAAAAATATGTGTGTAAGTAACGTGAGTCTTAATTTCCACCGTTAAACATTTTATTTTTATTTATAACTACAGTACCTGAAAATGCATAAACAACCACCATTACATAATGAACAAATTAAGGCACTACAGCTCCACCTCATCTTTACTCTAATATGAAAACGAGTTCATATTGAGTCTAACATTAAACTAGCATTTAGAGTCTTCTCCGTGCTCCGATCACTGGAATCTGATCATCATATCAGGATTCCATCCAAGAACGTTTCATGGAAAAATAATTAGCTCTTCAGAATTACGACAAGTAAGCATACATTTCTTAATTCATTGTTGCTTTAAAACATCGAAATTTATGTATTAATTAATTATTAAATTAATTTAATACATAATTAAATTAATTAAATTAAATTAATAATTTAATTAATTAATGTATTAATTTTGTTCTAAAGATGAAAGTTGTTGAGTTAGTATTAATGTGTAACTGTGCGTGACGTCGGCAGGATCACTGGATTTATTTCACCTTATAAAAGTGGAAACAGATTACAATACTCGCTCAAGAATAAGGCATTGTTTGAAACTATTCTAACAATTTATTTTATTTGTGTAAAGTCACAATAAAAACATTTGTGCTTTTGTAAATAAAGGAAACAAATTGAATGCGGCTTTCCAAGGAGTGCTTCACAGAAATTAACTGAAATTTTACATATAGGCTGCTGTTTGTTGCAGTTCTCTTTCGTTTTGCTAATTTATTGTTTATTTATAAAAAATATTTCACATGTGGGTCTATTTATAATCACTTCTGTTTATGCTGCTTTTTAGTTGTATAAAATTAATCCCTGAAAACATTTTTTATTTTTGTTCATGGGTCACAGCCATGTATCAATTCAAATTTAACTGTAATTTATAGGGATGTAACGATATCAAAATTTCACAGTACGGTAATACCTCGGTATGAATGGCACGGTACGGTATTTATTGAATCATTTACATAAAAAACAAAACTAATTAAG
>JAUYWG010001010.1:0-10483 GCA_034779775.1 Enteromius afrohamiltoni
TTTATGGCAGAGTGGCCCGACAGAAGCCTCTCCTCAGTGCAAGACACATGAAAGCCTGCATGGAGTTTGCTAAAAAACCCTGAAGGACTCCAAGATTTTGAGAAATAAGATTCTCTGGTCTTATGAGACCAAGACAGAACTTTTTGGCCTTAATTCTAAGCAGTATATGTGGAGAAAACCAGGCGCTGCTCATCACCGGTCCAATACAGTCCCAACAGTGAAGCACGGTGGAGGCAGCATCATGCTGTGGGGGTGTTTTTCAGCTGCAGGGACAGGATGACTGGTTGCAATCGAGGGAAAGATGAATGCAGCCAAGTACAGGGATATCCTGGACCAAAACCTTTTCCGGAGTGCTAAGTGACTCAGACTGGGCCGAGTGTTTATCTTCCAACAAGACAGTGACCCTAATCACACAGCTAAAATAACGAAGAAGTGGCTTCACAACAACTCTGTAACTGTTCTTGAATGGCCCAGCCAGAGCCCTGACTGAAACCCAATTGAGCATCTCTGGAGAGACCTAAAAATGACTGTTTACCAACGTTTACCATCCAACCTGACAGAACTGGAGAGGATCTGCAAGGAGGAATGGCAGAGCATCCCCAAATCCAGGTGTGAAAAAATTGTTGCATCTTGCCCAAAAAGACTCATGGCTGTATTCCATCAAAAGGAGTCTGAATACTTAGGACCATGTGATATTTCAGTTTTTCTTTTTTAATAAATCTGCAAAAATATCAACAATTCTGTGTTTTTCTGTCAATATGGGGTGCTTAAATAATTTTAGCAAATGACTGCAATATAACGATAATATAATATAAAGAGTGACAAATTTAAGGGGGTCAGCATACTTTTTGTACCCACTGTATATAGATTGTATAAGTAAAGAATAATTAATGATGGGTCATTGAATTATTAAAAAACAACGTCCACCTAAGGTGAGCTGTTTATTAGCTTAAATTCATTACTGTGTACAAAACAATTGTTCTAGCTACATGGAATGTGCAAAAGCTGGACACATATCTCTTATGGGTTATAGATTTTGACTATAGTGTGTGTACATGTATGTATATACACACACACAACCATTATATAACTTTTACCACTTCAATTGTATTTAATTTCAGAGTTTTCTTTGTAAGATTTATATACAGTAAATTATACTTAGCTAGTATTAAACTTTTATATTCTTGTTGTTGTTATTGCTAGTACTAGTACATACTTCTTTAAAAAATAAGTAATACAAATAAAAAAATAATAATTGTAGGGTATAATGTGACCACCTAGTTTGATGATGTATGTTTCATTACGTTGTTAGTGCTGGTAATACTTGTCTTGTCTTTTGGTTTCTTCTCTGTCCTTCAGATCAATGTACTTTCATGTACATGTCATCAGCATTCTGGCTGTGATATTACTACCCAGCAAACCAGGTTACTTCAAGTCTAAACTTCATGCACAGCATTCTAATAATAATGTAAAGGAGGACTGAACCATTTTGCCCCTTCTGTTGTGTGTGTAGACTGTGAGAGCAGAGGCACTGACACTTTATGTGAACGAAATAATAACAATAATTATAATAATAAAAGGTCACTCTCAGGCCACAACTGATCTGTTCACAAATACATACAACCATCAGAGATAGTCAATTCAATCAAAATAACACGTATTCAAAAGCAGCAGGAGCTGTTTATGATGTACACAGTATGTGTTCTAAGTGTTCTATGTGTTTGTCAGTTTTACTGAGTAAATGAATGCTGGCTATTTAAGGGTCTTTTAAAATAGTTTAACACTGTATTATGTCTTAGTTTGTGGTGTTGTGGTGTACAATGGCTATGAATAATGAATGGAAATGCTACTGCAAATTTTAACTGAAGAATAACCAAATTAGAATAATAAAATGTTTTGATTAGTCGTTTTGATTAGTATTACAGGTTTTTAAACAAAATAATGGGTTGTGTGTCCTATTAAAGATTACTCTCCTCATACCGATCCGATTCAATAGCTTACTATTACTCACTCAATACAGTAATGGCATTTTTGTTTTCAAGTACAGTATTCTGCCTTTTTGCTGCTACTCTTTCAAAATTGATACAATTTTTCACAAAATTGGCTCTTTGGTCTGAGCTGCACAAAAATGACCGAAACGTTTTTTTTTTTTTTTTATTAATCTTTTTTAAAAAGTTATAATGTTATGAACTGCAACTAATTATGAAAATTAGCCTTTATTAATTGAAAATGTACCTGTAAATCATACTGTTGTGTGAAAAGGAATAAAATCTGTGTGAGTTTTACTGCCTCTAGTGTTCATTTCAACTGGAAACCGCAGCAACTCGTATGTATAGGTATACTTTTTTTCAGTTTTGCAGAAATGTATCAAGAGACATGTATTTCCAATGAGCCTAGGTCATGATCTCAGGGTCCATGCTGAAGTTGGGAACAGTGCCTCCTATTGGGTCATGAGATACCGAAAATGCACATTTTTACATGTAACTTTTTAACAGTTTTTTCAGAGTCCTGGAATTGTCTGAACCATTGTTCACCATTTCGAGGATTTTGTGAGGATAGGTAGCAAAGAAAAGAAGTGACGATGCACGAGTAAAAGAAAAAAATGAGAAGCACCCATGGACTTTCTAGTGAGTTCTATGAACACTTACTAGACTTTTGTTTTTTTCCACAAATTTATACACAAAGATCAATCCTATTATTATTATCCTATAGTGATGATTTACATTTGGTAGTTGACGTTATTGTTTGTGCCTTTAAAAATATTATTGATAATATGAATTTTATCACTAGATCAGAAAAAGGCATTTGATAAAGTTGATCACCAGTTTCTTTTTTAACTGTTTAAAGGCTTTGGATTTAGGAGTTCATTTTCTTGCAATGATAAAATTGTTGTACAATAATGCTACTTGCATGAAAAAAATGGCAGGTTGACTGAGTGTTCCTGTTAAAGTGCAGAGGGCATAAGACAGGGAAGCCCACTCTCAGGTCAGCTATAGAGATTGGTAATTGTCTACCATTCTGTAAAAGAAAAGTTAACGGGGTTACAAATAAATGTTGTAAACAGTAATTATTACATAAAATCCTCACATAAGCTGATGATATCACTGTTATTTTAAGAAATGAATATGATGTTCAAATTCCAACTGTGGAAAAACTTGGACTGACAAAGGAAATTAGAAAAAAGTGTTGCTCTATGGGGGATGCCCAACCGTGCTCCTCGTGATCGTCCTGCAAAGTTTAGCTCCAACTCTAATCAAACAAATCTGAAGCAACTAATTACATTTTTAGGATTGCTTGAAAATTAAAGGCATGTGTGTTAGATTAGAGTTGGAGCTAAACTTTGCAGGAGAGTCAATCGCCAGGAGTAGGGTTGGGCACCCCTGCTCTATGGTGTAGTTTAAATTCTAGTAGTCTGAGACTTACAGAGGGGAAGATCTGGGGCAAAGTGTTTGGGGGTATATTCAGAAAGAGACGAATATAAAAGTCACTTTAATCAGACACATCTTGTCTTCCTCTGCACCAGAGTCGACACAATGGCAGACTGAAGACAGCTCACTCTAGGTGGGTGTCTAAGGTAAGATGGCCTTGTCAATTTTTTAATAAATAAAACATTCCTCCAAAGAGAATGGATAGGCCATTAGCACTGTAAACACATGATGTTGGTTTCATTCAGACTGAACACCAGAGGGCGACCTCACACAGAAAATCCACATATATCCAGTCACAGAAGTACCGGTCCTCATAGCAGTCCACAGAGCTATATGTACTGTAACTGAGTAGATGGAAGATCAACGTTTTGAATGATAAAACATTCAGATATTTTTTGTATAATAATTTGATAATACATTGCTAATCAATGTATTCTTAAATTCGCCCATGGAATAGATTTTCTGTGTATTTCTGTGACAAAAAAATTTCTGGTGTTGTGGAGTAAAAAGGTTATAATGTTCTATTCTCTTCGGTTTAAAAAATTTCTTGTTTTACCTCTACCAGGTTTTTCTGACCCCTCCAGCCCTACCAGAGATAGGCCAAATGGCCCCTTGGTTTTAAACTAACAACTTAATCACCTACAGTTGGCTCTCATTTATTTGTATTTGTTCCCCCCACAAATGGAAGGGCAGAGTAAGGAAAGCTTTGGATGCTGGGAAACCATATTTGAATCGAAGAGGAGAACAAAAAACAGGGAAAAATCCACCTAAAGAGTTGAGTGGAAGAAGTGTATATGTGATCTCTCTCTCTGAACGCGCTGAGAACGCCCCAAAAACAGTTAACCTATCAAAATGAACCACATTCAAAGTAGTATATACATAGTTTAATTATTTATCACAGCGCGTCTTTTTCTGAGGTGAATTCGGTCTTATTCTTCTCAGCACAAAGCATATGGTATCCGGGATAATATAAATACAAATATAAATCACAATAACTTTTGATTTTTTATGCTGACACTGAAAATGCCTCTTGCTTGTCACGTGACATACCACGAGCACAATAATGCTGTAAGACGGATGGATCGCTTTTATTTAATTTTCCCTATTTTATCTTAAATATGTGTGAAGAATAGAGTGAACTTTATAGTTACTTACACTATGTGTATCTGATATGAATAAAACACATTGGCAAATTAAATTTGAATGGATTGTTATTGTTGCTTCCATTGAAATCTTTGTGTATTTTACAAGCTATAAATGTATTGTTTTACTAGTACATATATATGTTTAAATGTCTCAAACTTAAAATATGCATTATGTGGTTAAGAACACTGTATAGCTGTGATAATATGACAAGTACAGTGCATGTCTCTCTCTGGTTTTAAATCAAATATGTGGGACCGTACTCCCAGGGGCACAGAACGAAAACTCCCACATGTGGGTGCGTACCGCTCAACAGGTTAACAATCAAACAAGTTAACAATGTTAAAGTGGATTTTAATGATAAAATGTACTATTTAGAAATAACATTTGAGAAGTGTATTGCCGTCCTATATTGAATAAAAGAAAGCAATATTTAATTAAGGAAAGTCTGATAGGCAACTGAATTTTGATTGGTCGTTCCACTCATCGAAGAGAAGATTGCAACTCTTCTGAGGCTAAAGGTATGATTACGCATTTCACTCGTGTTTTAAAGAGTTCGAAGATTAGTCACAGTCAGGAGAGGAGTGGGGCACTAAAATTCACTGGAAAAATTCTGACTTCACCGTCTCCTCCCCTTTTAATAACAAGTCATTCTCCCACATATCTCTCTCGGTAACGGTAACAGATACAGTTTTTTTATAACGGGGTTGCAAATGAACCAAAGCCACCCAAATTGCTTGAACATAAAAACACATAACATTAATACAAAAACCCAACTATCTTGCTTAAATGACACAAAAATAAGTAAACTCTAAAGAAATACCCGTAATTCATTTATTTTAAATAGACTTGACCTGCAATCGGTTCACGCATTCCTAATTCCCAAGATGCTTTGCTCTATTCTACATTAGGTATATAGATAGATAGATTATAGATATAATGATCCCTAAGGGGAATTCAAGAACAAACAAACAAATCAAATTCTTTTTTTATTTTTTTTAAATTTGTGACCATGAATGTTCTGCAGGATACACTAACCATGGCCCCGGCTCTGCTGTGAACTGATGACAAGCTAAACTTGGGAATAAAAGGGATAGTTTACTACATGCATTCACAATCTTCAAGAACTTATTGGTATGAACAAGCTGCAAAGATGCCAAGAGATTACACTGCTGCTGAGGCTTTGGCTCTGCTGCAAAACATGGACTTTTGTGACCTCGGATGGCAGGGAAGTATCCATTCACTTGCAAGAGAGTTTGGACTCTGACATGTCTTCAGGTGATGAAATGTGTTCCGGGTTAGAAAGTACAACTCCTCTAAAGAAGAAAGGTCGGCTGGAGACACAGACCACACAGAAAGATTCCAACTATGAGACAGCAAAAGATGGCACAGTATGGGTTAAAGAAGAAGAAGTAGGGAGGCCACTCCGTCACGGCCAACTAGAAACATATACATGTGATGGAGAGCCAACAGAAGAAGTCCGAACAATCATCATAAATCGCTTGCAGAGCTTCTTGTTTTTGGTGAGTTGGGACATCGTTCACACTATAAGAAAATATACAGTTGAACATGGCCGCAGGATGGAAGCAGACTGGGACATGTCTGTCTATGAACAGACATGTCCCTTCTCTGGAGGGGGGAGATCAGAATTCCGTCGCTGACTGATGCATGGTCGGCAACATTGGGGATCTCGTACGTAAAGTTTTGGGTTGCATGTGACTTGAAGTCCAAATACATGTACAACGGTATCCCTTATCTTGGCAAAGACCTCAGTCGTCCCTCTGGGGAGAGACTGTCTGAGAATGTGGTCATGAAGCTGATGGAGCCTTTCATGGCCAAGGGAAGAACTGTTACCATTGACAATTACTTCACTTCATTGTCACTTGCTGGACGACTGCTCAGCCGGAAAACGACCCTTGTTGTTCATTGTGCTGTTAAAATTTTGATTTAATTCAATTTCATTGTGCTATTAAAATTTAGATTGAATTATTAAAATGAAAATTATTATATAAAAGTGCAATGTCTATAACGCTTTATATTTTCTTATCTTACTTATCAAGTGTTTTCAACAACTGGCACTACACTGATAGTTTATGCGTGCAAGCGGAGGAAGACCGTCTGAATCCTCAGCACCAATGTACAAATAGATGAAGCCAAACACAGTCACTGACTACAACACCATGAAGTGTGGCATGGACATTATGGACCAGAAGGTTCAACAGTACACCGTACACGCAGGAACACAGTGATGGCCAGTCGCTGTGTTTTACAACATGATTGACAGCAATGAATGCTCATGTGCTGTATCAGGCATGCACTGGAGTGAAGGAGAGAAAGGTGGACTTCCAGGCGCAGCTTGCAACTGAGCTTGCTAAGCAGTTACTGCAAGAAAGGATGGTGGACAAGGAGCAGCTGCTTTGGCAACAACCTGCCGCACCACACCCAGGGAAAAGTGTAAGGTGACCTTCCAGTGCAAGAAAAATAATGCAACCTTGCGCTGTGTAGACTGCTACAAGTATACATGTGGAAAATGCAAAAAGGAGAGAGTGACAGATATGTGCCAACAGATCACACCAATGAACTGCAAAAATACTGGTCCCTCACACACACACATACACAAACACAAAGTGTTGCACACTTATGTAAATATATATTTTTATATGAGTGGTAGTAGTTTTTATGTTGTATGTTTTTTGTTTAAGAAAATAAACACTTTGGAATCTTTGAATACATTTTTTACACCAATTGTACCCTTGGTATAGTCCCTTACATATTGCTCCTAGATGACTGTGATCCCTGATTGTAAAGTCAGTAGCACCTTGTACGTCGCTCTGTAAGTAATTGCCACATTTACAGAACAAAGGCAACTGTTCACACGTGATTAAGCATATTAGGTAAAAACAACCGGGCCAAATCGCCCCTCTCTGGTAGAGCTTGAGGGATAGGGCCAAATGGCCCCTCTCTGGTAGTCCTAGTGTTAAACCCAAGTTCATACTGCACAATTTTCAAAGTAGTAGCGTTACAGGTCTTTTCACACTGCATGACTATCTGGGGTAGCATTCAATCACTGCTGTGTTCACATTGCACGTTGGATCGGCGACAGCTATCGCTGACAACTTTGTCTCAGCCCACAAACTACGTCTCACAATCAAACACACGTGAGAAATTATATGGAAACAATACAAAGTCACGTGTGCAAGACCGGAGTTCTCACGCGAGGCTACACATATAGCTATTATTACAATAGCCTTGGTTGCTCTGTTTATGAAATAAAAATCCTGCCTTAAGTATTTGATATAAAAAGCTTGTTGAATTCCACAAACCGAAAAAAAAAAACATTGCAATTAACAGTGCTTGCATTTTAATGCATCGTATTTTTGATTGCATTTTTTTTTTGCTTGCATTTTTAGGCGCTGCATTTTAACATGGTTGTATATTTACGTAGTTTCAAACGGAAACATTTCACAAACATTTTCATGGTTAAAATTCAAGAATCAATATTCACCTCACAAAGTTCATTTTAAAAATATTCTGTTCGTTTAATAATTCCAGCAATAATATTCGTCAGGCAACTTTCGTTTATTTTTATTTCACTTTACAAATTCGCTTCCGAAAATTCAGCGGTTCAAATACGACAGAGCGCATATCCTGGAACTGCAGGAAAAGCAGTAGATTACTGATGCAAGAAGACATCTGCTGTTAGACATCTGCTGCAGCAGTTTAAGACATTAACTTGTAAGCACAAAACACAAGATACCTCTCTTTTCAATTATAAATATTGTTTTATTGGACAAATCTAAAACCTCTTCTTAAAGAACGCAAAAGAGCATGGCAAAAAGCTTAGGATATGGTCGTAGACTAAGAGCTAAGAGCTAATTTGAATAGTGTCCTGAGTTTTTAAACTCATCTTTGGACACATCCCAAAATTAGTCAAAATATTCTTTGACTAAGAATAGGTGGAAAGAAACATTTCAAGCAAGAAAATTGAAGCAAAACCATACTTAACATGCATATTAAAGTCTAAACCATCCGATAGTGATTCAAACTACATATACAATGAGTGTTTAACACATGATAATATGTGGGATACATATAACATGCAGTTATGCATATCAATGACTTAAGTCCATATTAGTGTATTTTCGAGCCTGAATAGGCATGAAAAGGCAGTTTTAGGGCAGTTTTGTGAAGGGATGGGAAAATACAATGCATTAAAATGCAAGCACTGTTAATTGCAATGTATTTTTTATTTCGGTTTGTGGAATTCAACAAGCTTTTTATTTCAAAGGCTTTAGGCAGAATTTCTGTTTCATAAACAGAGCAACCAAGGCTATTGTATTATTAACTGTATATTTAAATATATTTCTGATACTATCCCCTGATATATCAGATGTCAAGAAAGTCTCACTCAAACCAGGCAATCAAGCTCGTTTTATGAGATATTCAACACAAAGCATGTTCATGCTGCCAATTGTTTTTACCGTGCTGATGATTTTAGTTAGTTAACATTATCATCTAACATTTAAAATTATGTTAATTAATTAATTAATTAATTAATGCAATTATATTGTGACAGAAAATATCAGAATTCATAAAACTCTAACTCTAACATGAAATGTATTTATTGTACAGCATTATCATAATTCACATAACTAATCAAAATGCACAAGAACATAATGCCAATTAAAATGATATGCCAATTACAGAATATGTTTTAAATGTATTATATAGAATAAAACTCATAATGAATATAATATATTCATTATAGTCTGGCAAAACAAAATGTTTTGAACTCCCATTTAAGCACATTTCAAATTTTAAATATTTCAAACAAACAAATACATAATATAATTATTTAATATATATTAGTAATTACTTAGTATTAAATAACTCAAAATTACATACCGTTAATCATCTGTAATACTGCTGTGTAACCATCAGATGGCTGTATAGGCCTATAATCATGACAGTGTATAACCTAGTTGCTGGAACAAAGTTGGCAATCAAGATGAAGTTGTGGTTCTCTAAGCAGAGAAACAAATTTGGTATTTCTCAAAAAATAATCTACAGATTCTGTGAAGTTGCTAACTATTATTAATAAAGTGATAACTTTGATTAAATATTGATGTTGGAGTAGTGCAACAATGTCATATTGAATTAAAAAAATCACCACCAGACCTTGGCGCGGAGATTTTGACACAATAAAGGTACATACTTAGCCTAGTGAAAAAAAGTATAATTTATTGTATTTATAATATATATTAGCCGTTTAATTGTACATTTTTTGTTACAATATTTGCAGTGTTTATATACAAATAAATAGTATATTAGCATCATGCTATAAAATTGTAGTAATTTCGTTTATTTTCTAAAAATATATTTTACAAAAATATACTTGAATAAGTACTTCTATTTATACTTTAAATATATACTTTGGAAATATATTTTATGAATATTTTTTAATGTTGTACTATAAATGGTCATTGTAACAATTGGACACACAGGTGGAAACATACACGACAGGAAATACCAAATAAGGACATAAACACGTGGGAGGACAAAATTAAACCAAAGCGGGAAGCAATCAAAACAAATGTAATTAAATAAACACTTGAAATAAATTAGTCTGTGTGGAATGTATATATTCATTTCTTGAATAAAGTTAGTGAAATAAATCAACTTCAAAAATCAAGATATTCTAATTATATGATCTGCATGTTCTATGTTTTTCTAGTCGCTTCAGACATGTGTTCTATTCGAACGTACGTGCCCTGCGAAGTGGACATATTCCACCATGATTCCAATTTGAAGCAAACTTATATGTTCCATTCAATGCAATTCAAATTTATTTGTATAGCGCTTTTCATGATACATATCATTGCAAAGCAGCTTTACACCAAAGTAATGTTTTA
>JAUYWG010001011.1:0-10483 GCA_034779775.1 Enteromius afrohamiltoni
AAAAATGCAGCGGGTCCACCAGACCCACGCACACTGGCTGAGTAACAAAAATATGAACACCATACAAGGGTTAAAAAGTAAAACATATAGAAGGAGCTCAGTGTCATTCACATACGCACTAAACACCATCATGGTAAGAATTATTAAACTAAAATGGGCAATAAGCATTCATTTAATAACATTACATGTAACGTACAACCCTAATAAACATAACTGATACAAAAACTAAAAGAAACATTTATTTTAAAGAAAAAACGTCAAATTCAAACCAAATTTAAAATGCAATGCAGGGAATTCTGGGAATGTCATTTTACAGTGTTTACCTGTAAATTTAACAGGAATTTACCATTAACCATTTAACATTTTTTTACCGTTAAATTCACGGCCATTGCATTCGCATGTATTTGGTTTTAAAGGGACCGCAGCCTAATGTAGTTGCTATTGTCAAAGTCATGTTAATCAAGCAACAAAAGTTAAATCACTTAATGCCCCTGACTGAATCACGTAGTACTTCGTAGTTCTAAAGATTAATATAAATGTATTTATATATTAAAAAAAAATCAGCTTGAATTAATAAGAATTAATAATATTGTAAACAATATAGAATGCATAATTAACTTTGTATTAGTTTTTTTCTCGGGTTCAGCTGCCGTTTTATTTTGAATTCATGCAGGACTTTGCACATAATATGTTTATAATGTTTGGTAACTTGTTTGATTGCTATTGTATGTTTCTACTACTACATTTTATTTATTTAAAACTTGATTTAAGTTTGATTACATTCTATTTTCGATTTAAATGCATCGATCGAAATAAATAACTACTCAATACATTACATCTGTTTTGTCTTAGCTAAGAAAGTTTGGTGCCTTTAGTTTCACCTACATGGTGGAAGGAAGTATAAGGTGGAAGGTATGCAGTTTATAATATTAATTCAACAATGCTATCAGATCGGTATCAGGTATCAACAGATATATCCATTCAGCACTGGTACCACAAAGAACCTAAACGATACCAAACCCTGTTTATAGCAGCTGTTAGGGCTTTTTGATGGCAAGAGGATCCACTGGAGAGCAAGTGATGTAATGCTACATATCTCTAAACCTGTTCTGATCAACAAATCTACAGTTAAGTTAATAAACTATATCACATGCCAGAAGAAGCACATTGCTGTTGTCATTTGATAGAAGCAATAAGGCACTCGAGGACGCTTAAGAGGTGTTGTTATGCATAACGCGAAGCGGAGGCTCATTGGTTTATTAAATCAAGCAGCATAGATGCATATTATTTTCTAATTTATTTCTAAATAGCAACATGACATGCAGTGTCCTTTATTAAAAGCAGAAGGTATTTCCCTGATGGTCATTTAGATTTCACCTTGATTTTCATTGGATTGGAACCGAGAGATCATAAATAGTACATGATCCTAGAGAATTGAACGTGAAGCGTTTAATCGTTTGAATAATTTGTCTGATGATAGTGTGACAGACGTAGATGAAGTCAGATTGTACAAGACTAATTCTGTTCGAATCGGATGAGAAATGCAGGGATGTGTGTTTGCAAGGGTGACGTTTATTTTTTTTTTTTTACAGCATCTAGGATTTATGATGTCTCCGCTGAAGGTTACACCACGTACAATTGTTAGTAGGAAGACAATGCTCATTTGTTTTACCCGCCTCTCTGTGGATCTAAAAAATGGCAAAAGAAAAAGTACATTTTCGAGCCTTTGCAATAGATTGAGACTGACACATTAGGGCTCGGTCTTAAAAATCTACTTTCCAAAAGTGTTTTAATAGCCTTTTGTTTCCTGATTCCAAAGGAAACTTAAGTTTGGAAAACTCTCAGATGCTTTGTAAAGCCCAGGATGGCTTCACAAGTCAACATCAAGTGACATTCTCAACCATTTTACTTTCATAATAAAACACAATGAGTTCAATTGAAGCTTGATTATGGCCAGCAGTGACTGACTGGATCATGAAAAATATCCATTTTGGCAAGTCTTCAGTTAAATTGTTTCTTTCTCAACAGAAAGAGTGAAATTCTATAACATACTATAACATAAATTTTTTTAAATGGTAGGTTTTTCAACACCCTTTTTCCCCATCTGTTCACAGCGAGCTGTTTCAGCGCATATCCCTTTAAATGCTAATGAGCTCTGCTGACCCCGCCCCTCTCTTTTGTGGGGTGACGAACTGGGGTCCAATTAAAAGATGAACACTTTCTGTAGTGACACTCTATCACTCTTTAAACTGTGACATGTATACTATATATTTGTTAAGTGCATGTTTTGATAAAGTTTCGGGAGGAATGCTGGACAAATGAATCGCGGCTGGCATCGCATCATCTAATCGGCCTCCTCATTACGAATACCCAATCAAATCTTTACTATAAATAACCCCGTTTCCCGCTTTCTTTTTTTTTACATCCGCATCTCGCTTTTTGTGCACCCCTCCTCCTCCCCATCTCCTTTTTTAGTTCCACGACTTCCTCTGGGGGGGCAGGCACGTCCTGATTTTGCTGAGTTCGTCGTGTTCCTGGGTCAACATATTTTGGGGGCAGACTGAGATCAAGCCGGACGCAGAACCCTAACCCTCGCCTAGGGTTCGGAGTCTGCCGTTCTCCCGGCTCGCTCCCCGGACAGCACGCCAAATTTCCTTTTATCCATTCTATTAATAAGGAAGCGTGAACTCGTGAAATACGCAGACGTTTCTGAAACTGCCTAGTACAGCGTCATCGGTTCAATGAATAAAGTTCAACAGAAACACATACTATTAGGGTATGCATGCTTTTATCAGTGTTTTTTGATGAACGTGACTCAGTATAACAATGCGATACTGTTAGAAAAACACATTTGTAAGCATTATTGCAATTGAATTGTTTAAATAAACATGCAACAAGCTTGTCATCACAGAATCTAACCAATAATAAAGTATGTTGTCGTCAAGGCTTTCACAGCCAATTTTCAGCAACTGCGCTGTCTGACCTTGACGGATGGTTTCCTTTTACTTTGATAGCACATTTGATCGTAGTCAGATAAATTTTCTAACTAGAATGCATTACTTTCATCAAGCAGCAATTTTTTTGTTGCTATTCTTCACATGAGATCCAATGCGAGTTCATCACTGAAGCGTCTGCTAACGCTCGTCCACCGGTGTGGTGGTGAGATAACATTGCATTACGTATCAGCGTTCTTATTACGCAATAAATCATCATAAGTGATGGCTAATAAGCAAACCAATTAAGAGGGAAGCCTTAACTCAACCGTACAGACGAATCTGATAACACACCCCGGTTATTACTCTGTAAAGACGCTGACATCATGGTTTCTTATTGATTTAACAACCAATTTCCAGATACTCATCTGCCGTTTATAGATCCAGCTGTGGTGAAGAATAACTCGCCACAACGGGTTATTTTGGACTGGCCAAACATGCTCCGTTCACAAGCAGGTGGCTACGTGTGTCCTACTGATTTCTGTCAGTGCTTCCCCTGTCTAGTGTTCTGTGGACTTTTACTATGAATGTTTGTCTCTCACTGCCTCTATATTCCCTTGTGTTTGTGCCCCCTTGTTAGTTGCCATAGTGATTACTCAGCTCCGCCCCCTCTTGTCTCGCCTTAAAGTGTTCATGTTTTTCAGTATTGTGAGTGTTAATTCCTCTACAAAGCGTTTGTTTTGATCTCTGCCTGGTTTCTTGCCCCTTTTTGATACCGTTTGCTGATGGCTCTACCTCTGCTGTATACTGGACCATTCTTTGCCTTCACTATTCCTGTTTGACGCTGTTTTGTCCCTGCCTATGCATGCAAGCTATGCATTTGGATCCACACGTTCCCATCTCCGGCGTCACACCTACAGACATTAGATGCCTATTTAGAATCACCTCCCAAGGGTTCGTTAGTAACGGCACAATGAAGAGGGATTATCCATGCTAAATGTGTGGCCACGGCTCAATAGTTCTCATCCTCCAGCACCAGGCCATTTGCGTAATTGGTTTAAAATTGCAAACCACATACAAATGTATGAATAAGGTGTAGGACATAATTGAAGAAAACCAAATGAAAGCAGTCATGCACCTGCTGCACACTGGTGTTTATTGTCGCTCTGAGCCGGGTCATTGTTGCTGCCGGTCTTGGCTAAGTTGAATTTATGAGTGTTCTTAAGTAGGTCAAGTGCATCTTCTTTTGAAAGTCTGTGTAGAGAGGCCAGTTTCTCCTTGGGGATTCTTACTGTTTGCGTTATTGTTTGTTTTCTACTGCTCTGCGGCACTTTGGTCATCCTGTAATAAGCAACTCTATTCAGAGAAACAACAGAGAAATTGCATGGTGCCTGGATTTACAGAAACAATCAAATAAAAAGCCCTCAAGATAATTAGACTGTTTTCATAAGGCCACCTCAAGTCTATGTAATAATGAGAGGTGCTCGCTAAGGGAAGCTTCACTACTGCTGTTGTTCATACTTAAACAGAGATTCACTGTTTATTTTGTCTGGACGTATGAAAAAAGATAGACCTGTGTAATTTCTAGAGACTTAGACTTGGCTTATTTTGATGAAAACCACTAAGAAACCACCTAATAACTGGAACAACAACCTAGCAACCACTCAAAACACTACAGCAACCAGCTAATAAGCACTCAGAATACCACCAAGAACATCACAGCAACCATTTGCAACACTCTAGATACCACATAATCACAGAAGCCCAGGAAACTTACCCTAACAACCACTTAGCAATTACTCAGAAAACCCTAGCAACCACCCAGAACACCCGACAGCAACCATTCAGGATATGAAGAGTTTATTTGCAAAAATCAGCAGATCAGTCCTTTTTTTTTTCCAAAAATCATGGTTTATTTATTATGTCATCATGTTTTTATTGAGTTTTATGAAAGACTATAGAATACTCAAGACCTGTCACTCGTATAGTTTTGAATGGAAGAAATTTCAACGCTTAACATGGTTTATCAATCACAGGAACCCCACCTTCTGAATAAAATAGCCAATCATTGATTTGTGAAGTCAGCACATCAATGCATCTGTCATTAGACGTTGTGGTTGCTATAGAAACATTTACAATTCTGAGACATGCGCCTAGGGCTGCACATGTGCACTGACTGATATCACCTGAGAAATAAGCTTTTTATAAAGCTATTTGAGCAAAAGAAACATTTATTACAGTTGCTGTCAGATTTCATTATTGATTGAAAATTTGAAAAAAAAAAAACGTTTTAGAGAATAGGAGCTGCCCTTGGATGCCCCAGAGGTGTTTCAAAGATGGCCGCAGAGTGACATGACTCGTCTTAAAGAGATATATATAGCAAATAAACTCTTCATATATTATTCCGTAATTGTTATCAGCATGACAAGGAAATATATTTAATAAATATAAATATATTAACATATTTCAATATATTGTCAATATATCAAACCAGATACATTTTTAAATATTAAATATTTTAAAAAATAATATTATATACAAGATTTGGATTTGGCTGTAGATTTAGCTGATTTTATATTTGTCAGATTTCAAATATAAAGAATGATCTATTATCCGTTTGGATGGACAATATTATAATAATCGTCCAATAATGGCTTAAAATGGCTAAAAATGTATTTTATTTAGACCAATGTATTAAATAAAGGGTAATGTGTTGTTTTTCCCATAACTGATTAAAAATGATGAAAAGAATTATTAAAAAATGCAGTAATTGATTTATAGTAATTTTGAGCTTTCAGTGTGCATTCATTACAAAAAAAATTAATTATTGTTTATTTAATCCTAACAAGTAAATCTTTGTTAAAAACCAACCAAAATTACAAATAATTTGGGCAACACTTTACAACAAGGTGTTATTTGTTAACATTAGTTAATGTGTTTACTAGACCAAACAACAAACAATACATTTATTACACTATTTATTAATGTTCGTTAATGAAAATACTGGTGTTCGTTATTCATGTTAGCTCACTCATTACATGAACACAACTGTGATTTTAGTAATGTAGTAGTAAATGCTGAATAGGCATATCACGATAACTTTTTGTTGTGCAGTATATTGCCCCAAAAATAATAACGATAAACAATATTATGCCACTGAATGTATAATCATAACATAACAGCATAATAATGCAACCTACACACTTTAAATTAATTTAAAAGAAAGTTGAATAAATACACATTTTCTTACAAGTAGAAAAACGACAAATGCACAAAAAACTTTTAAGGAGATTTTTCTAAAAAGTAAGGGTGCACACTATTGCTGAAAAACACAATCCCTAGCAGTCAGACCTATGCATGAGCAAAGGCACAGATCCCCAAACAAGGCCATATCTGCAGATACTTTTTTGGATTTTTAAAAATGTGAACTAGCACCTCATGACTACACCACGTTATGTAGAAGCAGCTGCAAAAGGCATAGGCACAACTGGAATGCCAAAAATGTTTTTTTTATGTAAATATAATGGGCAATATATTCCATCTCCAAAAATTGAGGAGGTCATTTACATATATTGTGCGATAAGTCGATATATTTATTATTGCGACAGGTCTAATGCTAAAATTAACTAAGATTAATAAATACTGTATAAAGTATTGTTCATTCTTAGTTTATATGTAACTAATGTTAACTAATGAACCTTATTGCAAAGTGTTACCATAATTTGTTAATAATCTCTGCACAGGAGAGACTTAGCGTTGTTTCCAAACAAATCTAAATATATTAGTATCGGCATCAGCTATCTGCCAAAATGAGTTCAAAAATATCAGCATATATGATCGGCAAAAATCCAAATCCCTAGTTATCAGTATCTATCATCACAATGTTCATCCCTACTAGCAACCAACAGAACACTCTTGCTTTTGCTAAATCAGCACTGACTGCAAGTCTTGCAGTTGTCCTCTAAAATAACATATTGTTTTTTCCAGATGTAACAGGACAGCAGGCAGCACTGGGTGTGCGAGGAAGCAGTGCTAGAGCTTGTTAAAATGGTTCGGCAGTGGGAGAGTCTCATTGATGTTGTAAGTGGCAGGGATGGGGGAAGGGTACGCAGTCAGTTCCACTATGTCTCTAACAGGCCATTGGACTCTGTGGTTTCTGCAGTGTTTGGGTGCCCTTGTCCCATTACTGCAGCTCGTACACTAGCAGCGCGGCATCCAGACAGCCGTCAGGGCCTGAGCCTAATGCACTACAGCAGCAGCGGCCAGACAATCTCTGCCACCACCAGAGGGGATGTGCTGTACACACATGTCCACAGTGCCCGAATACAGCACGGGAAGAATGACACCGCCTGCTATGAATACAGATCTCTCTATATCTGTGTGAAAGTCGTCATTGTTATCCCTGTTGCCCTCGGGGACTGCTAGAGTGTCAAATCGCAAAGGGCCGACAAGCCAGGTCACGTGACTGAGCGCACCTTTCTCAGAAGCTGTCAGAAACATGCCCAAGTTACGCTTCACTACATAATCAAGAAAAATAAGCATCTATGCAGAAAGAAAATGAGCTATAAATAAATTCAAATGCAGAGATGCATTTGATTGGTCTAATCAAAATAACTACATATGTTTAAACAAATACTAAATTACATAAAATTATAAATAAAAAAAATTAAGTCTAAAATAAATAAGGCAAAAAACTGTCCAAATAATTAGTGAAAAGTAAAAAAAATAAAAATAAAAATAGTATAAATAATACACGAATAAATCAATCAATCAAAAAATATATTATATTGTATTGTATTGTATTGTATTATATTATGCTTTCTGTATTCAAAACATACACCTGTACATGTTTTTGTAAGATTTACTCAACCAAGATAATCATGGCACGTGTCACTTTGCGGACATTTATGCGAAAGGACACCATAATCATTGTCTATTAAAAAGAGCCAGGAAGAGCGTTTGTTTGATAAGTGAGCTGCTGAGTGCGTATGAAAGGCAGGTGCTGCATCGTCTTCTTTTGATCTGGGAAAATTCAGGCCACTACTGGTAAGATCTTCTTCTATTACTGTTAATCAGATCAGATTGATTGAATCAGGAGCTATCAGGATGCGATCAAACATGTGGGACTCCTCACCGAGGCTAATGTACTGCTCTGAGGTCAACAGAAATGTGTGTGTGTGGATGAAAGGATGCTGACGTCTATCTGACAGACAGCTGCTACATGACATGCCTGCGTACGGATAAAGGCAAACCTATGAATAACCCGCTTTTGTCAAAAGGGCAAGTTGTCAAGCATGGCATGAAAAAAAAAAAAAAAAGGGTTGTGTCCTTTACAAGAATCAACCAATCACAGCGCGTTGATGACAAAGCTACAAGAGGAGATGGCTGATTGGGGAAAATAGAGGTCCATTGCTGCTGCATTCCAGGTGATTCAACAGAAATCAACAATGAGGCTTACTGATGGAAGGCCATTATGGTTTCTAATGACTCTAATGAGCATTATTTGCCAGCATTATTGGCTTTTATTGCTCAGAGGTTGCAAAACTCTGGAGACTCAATAGAGTTTTTCATTAACTTTTATCAGCTCTGGCTTGGTTTCTCCAAAAATACATATACACAAACTATGTTGTCTTAGTGTAAATATTATAATTTTTGATAATATTTTGAATATTTTTTCCTGCTTTAATTAAAGTTGTATCACTTTCGTTATGGTTTTGTTAATTTTATTAGGTACTTTAAAAAAAGGCTTTTGTTTTTTATTACATTTTAGATTTTTTATTTTGTTTAGTTTTGTTTTTATATTTTCTTTATATGTAATTTTTAGTTCAATTGAAGTAGTTCATTGTAGGTTTCATTTTTTTTTAATATGTTGATAGTTTTTACTGCGTTTTAGTTTTTATTTTTAAGTTTCTATTTTATAATTATTATATATATATTTATTATTTTATAATTAGTTATAATTATTATTTTAGTATTATAGATTTTTTAAGGTTTTTTTGTTGTTGTTTTTACATATCTACAGGTTTTTTTATTATTTTTTTTTTTTTTTTAATAATAATTTAATGTAGAAATCAAAAAAGTTCAAAGTTGTCCCAAGACAAGAATGGTTTTAGTTTTAGGACAACTTTACTAAAGGTTTTGATCCACTTCAAATACTGAACATATTCAAATATATTACTTTTTTATTATTCGGGCAGTTTTATCCCCTAACATACACAAAGAAGGCCATGACTGGTGCACAGTAAGAGTACAGAGCATTACAATATCATTTTGAGCAAGAATTTGTTGAGAAAGGTTTGAGTTCATATTATCCTGAGTAACTGAAGCAACTCAGAAGAAAATCTGAGAAGAGCAAAAGACTTTCATTGTTACTCTTACTGTGGAGAAGAAAACAAAAAGTGTTTGATTTCTGCCGGAAGTGGCGCTCCACCTTGACTCCTCCAGCCTGTGCAGCGGAGATGCCATTTGGACACATAATTATAAAAGCACTTAAAGGCGGCCGTCACGACCACGCTCGTCATTGCTGGTGGTGCTGTGTGCCCTCATTTAAAGGCATTAGAAACGATTTGCAGCTGCACTGCTGGTCACGCTTGACGTTGATGCTGCCCGGCGATGCAGAAACTGACATGAGGAGTGAGAATGTGGTGGGTCTGTTGATCTCTCACTCTCTGTCACATTAGAGCTTTCCGATGGTGACACACACTTCCGTCACAAATCATATGACTGACCCAAACACTGCGCTACATTTTTAACTCAGAGCATGCATGGACTGTCTGAGTCGACACTGTGAATTATATGGGACAAACGCATTTAAACCTAAAGGCCCGGTTTCACAAACGAGGCTATTTAAGCAACTTTTACAAAAATGCCTTATAAGAAAATATTACAGGTGTGCATCTTAACACTGAACAATGACAAGTTTTTTAAGATATCTCAGAGCAAGATCTTTTCAGCCGAGACAGCTCAAACATGCCATTTAGTCTGGGACTAGCTTTAGCCTCGTCTGTGAAACTGGGGGATGGTGTTTTATCATTTTAATATTATCTGTTTTCATTTTTTCAGGTTTTATTTGTTTCAGTTTTTAGTTTAAGTTTTATTTTGTTTTTATTCATTTTTAGTTTTCAGACTTTAGTTAATTGAATTTTATTTTATTAATACATTTTACGTTTCATTTTTAGTTTTTGTTCATTTAGTTTGAAAAAAAATATATAGTTTAACTTTTTTAAATATATAAGATATCTAGTTTTAATTTTTTAGTTTTAGCTACTTATTCGCATTTTTTATTGTCTATATTGTTTATTAAGGTTTTATTTAAGGTTTTCTTGTTACATTTTGTTCAATTAGTTTTAATTCTTAATTTGTAGTTTTATTTTTTTTTTATTTAAATAGGTTTATGAACCTTTTAAGTAGTTATATATAATATAGTATTTAGTAATAAGTAGGGATGTAACGGTATCAAAATTTCACGGTACTGTAATACCTCGGTATGAATGGCACGGTACGGTATTTATTGAATCATTTACATAAAAAACAAAACTAATTAAGAGGCT
>JAUYWG010001012.1:0-10480 GCA_034779775.1 Enteromius afrohamiltoni
ACACTGATTCCAGATATTCACATGGGGTTGTCCATGACTTTGGAATAATTTGGCAAAGTAGACAGTTTCTAACTTCTACTGGATCCCCCATTCGTGGGGAGATTAGTGTAAGATCTCATGGTTGCCACGAAACTTCCAAAGAAATTAGCTGTGATCAAAGTGAAAGCAACTCTCACAGCTAATACTACGGAAGCTAAAGGTAATAGTCTTGCTGATGTGGCTGCTAAACAGGCTTGCTCCTATGCAAATGTGCAGGTGTGTGCAGGTGCCACAGCACAGAACACACTTCTACCTCCTGCATCAATCATTGATCTATATAAAGACATACCACTGTATGAAGCATGGACTTGGTTAGGCAAAGGAGCCACAGTGGATTCATCTGGTTGCTGGACCAAAGGAGGAAAGTACATTGCTCCTGAATCACTGCTACCATATTTGGCTCAACAAATACACACTTTTGGTCACAGTGGTCCAGCAACAATGAATCACATGTTCTCAAATCAATGGTGGAATCCAAAATTCAGAAATGTAGCCACCAAAACTGTAAAGAGATGTGTTACATGTCAAAAAAATAATGATGTACCAGCAGTAGCTATACCAGCAACACATACTCCAGCTCCACCAGGACCCTTCCGTAACTTGCAAGTCGATTACATCTCATTGCCTCCTTGTAAGGGAAAAACTGATGTTTTGGTAGTGATAGACAAGCTTATCCAACAGGACGTGCCACAGCGGCACATACTGCAAAATGTCTTGTCACTGATTTCATTCCCAGATGGGGATTGACAGATTGCATTGACTCAGATCAAGGTACACACTTCACAGGACAGGTAGTCAAGGAAGTGTCTAAAATGTTGAAGGTTAAATGGAACCTACATTGCCCCTACAGGCCACAGGACAGGTTAAACGTGCAAACCGATCAATCAAAACCAGGCTAAGCAAAATGCATCAGGAAGGAGTGCCATGGGTTAAAGCATTGTCAGCGGTACTATGTAGTATGAGAGCGTCACCTAACAGATCCGTAGGTCAAAGTCCGCATGAGATCATTACAGGACGCCCAATGCAGATGCCAGGTGCGATTGATCTTAGAAAAGCTGACGTGCACATTGCCTCAGATGCCCTGATCGCTTACTGTAAAAACCTTACAAAGGCAGTACAAAGTTCCAGAGAAAGAGTTGAGTCAAGTTGGCAGAATCCACCAGAAGGTGGACACACAATCATCCCAGGTCAGTGGGTTATGATAAAGTCTTTCAAAAACAAACAATTAGAGCCTAAGTGGCAGGGACCATATCAAGTTATGTTAATTACAGCAGCTGCAGTTTTGTGTCAGGGAAGGAAAATTGGGACTCACGTTCCACAGTGCAAAGTTGTTCCGCCACCTGCAAGGATAGGATAGGACACACAGATCAGTGAGGAGCCCAGAGAAGAACTGAAAGTTAACAGGCTTTCGGGGGCCAACTCTGCGGTGAAGATCTCCCTATAAAGGCCTTCCCCATCTCATTAGTTCAGCCTTACCTCACTGTTTCTTTAGGTGTCACGGGAATTAAAAACTAGGGAAAGAAGGAACAAGACTAGACTCAGATTGAACAGAGGATACAACAATAGTTTGCATTCTTTTGCAACAAATACTGCTCTGTCGTCTTTTGTTTTCTTTCTTCCTCTGTGCAGATAACCCTTGATGGCTGTTCCGAGATTCAAAGAACTGTAAAGAACCAGAAGATCGCTGAGCCAACTGTCACGGAAGACAGAAGATAAAAAAATAAAAAAATAACACAATGCAGAGAATCACACGGAAGAACTTCTGTCTACATCATCCTACCTAGCCCATTCAATGGCAGGTGCACCTTGGTTCATATTCTACCAGCTAGCAGATAATCACACGAAAGAACTTCAGTCATCCATCAACATAATCAAGACTGCAACAAAACTATTTCAAATGACTGAAGATAATTTTTTATGGTTCAGAGAACTGTTAGTATGAAGAGTTTCATTCAACAAATGACTCACGCCTATCATGAGGAAATGACAACTCGAGAAGACTATTACTCATAAGACCTCATGAGCCATGACAGACAATCAACACAGAATTTTTTTTAAATGTCTAAATTTGTATTTTATCCAAGTTTTTTTTCTTAGAACTCTCAATTGTAGGATTATAAATTTATAAATGGTTAATATTCCCATATAACAGTATAAAATTGAAAGTCATGTATTTATTGTCATTTGCATTCTAAGAACAGGAAGGCAGTAACCTTTTGTCTTGATGCAGTTCCTAAACGTGGCAAGCTTTCCCAAGCTAAGTGTGAGTGCAAATCCTTTCAAAGTTTAGCTGTGCCTTTTGCTTTAAGGTTTCTATATCACCTATACATTTGAAAAACACTTGTATGCTAGCTCAGATCAAGGCTGGGAAAGTTTCGTCCAAAGCCATTTGTCTTTGGCCATTTGTACTTATACTCCTCCTCTTTGAAAATTATTTAGTATATTATAAAAGTATTTAAACCACAAGATAAGTTAGACGATTCAGATTTTACTTTGATGACAGAGTTCTCACAATAAAGAGAATTTTGCTTCCAAATCCAAAGTCTGTCTCCTGGTCGTTTGTGAAACACACTCCTCCAAGTCCTTTAACATTGCTGTGATACGGCATTTGCTCAACAGCTCACCTGCTTTGTTTTTTTCCTTGCAGTCCCTGGCCCCCCTCCTTTCAACCCTTGGCTTCTCTCTGTGGGCTGCTCTCTCTCCCTCTCGACTGTGGCAATTGTGTTGATGTCTGTTGCCCCTCTTCTTTTGGCTCCAGGCTCTCCTCCGCGGCCCTGCGAGCATAAACTCCCTTTCTATTGTCTAATGATAATGGCTCTATGCAGCTCTGCACATCTATTTCTTTTTCAACATCTTGGTTATGCACATAACCGAGTCCCTTTATCTATTTTTCCCTGTAACAAAGGCATCTGGTTAACAACATGTTCACAGCAAGGAGCATATCGAGGTGGTCTTTCGTCTTTTAATTCAGTCTTTTTAATTTCCCTTTCCGATTGTATTAATTTAATACCATATTGTTTAAATAGAGACATCACCCTTAATTCTTGGTCTCTTTTGTCAGTTTCATTCTTGATCAAAACCTCCATTTCTCTACACACAGCCACATTAAATGTTCCCTCTCTTGGCCACATGGTGGCAGGCTTTTTAGTTCTTTCTGCCCATTTCCTTGAGAGCTCCCTTATAGTTTCTTTACATGCTGGATTTTCAGTTGCCAGTGTCTCTGTCGGAGTAGACATTGTGAAATTCTTAATTATCATATTACTTGGTAAATTGTTTTTATTTAATTATTTACTATTTTTTTAAAGCCTATTTTTCTTGAATTCTGTACCAGTCCATCTAAATCAACAAAACTTGATTCCAACCAAAAATGGTTGTGGATGCCTTATGTTTATATCAAAGCTTCCTGAAATCTACTCTCACCTTCACTGTCAGGTTTATTTGGCTCAAGATGTTTCTTTTTCTCTGTTCGTTTCTTATTACTCTAGATGAGACGGGCACAAAATGACCCCCTTTTTTTCAGTTACTCTCCCTCCCTTACACTCTGCCTAAACACACACACACACACACACACACAATGAGCTCATACACACACACACAAACACACACATGCACACATAGTCAATTCATGCATCTCTTCACACACACTGAGCATTTCAGACAAACATATAATGCTTATAGTACTCACAAATAACATATAACAAACAAATCTAAATAAAAAAATAACACAAAGTCTGCAGACACTGTTCGAACGGTCCCATCCACTTCTACTTTACCGGTTATTTTTCCACTTCTTTAAATCTACTACTTAGGAATCCTTTAACCACTTCAATAAATCCTCTACTTTACCGGTTATTTATCCACTTCTTTAAATCCACTACTTCTTCAAGCACCTACTTATGCTTCTACATTAATTTAAACTACTTCATGGGCATGTTTTTCTTCACCATCCGAAACTCATCACTCTATACACGCTTATTTTATGTTAAATATTCTTAGATTAGTTGATCGGTGAGGTCCTATCCTAGACAACCATCACAGACACAGCCTGAATCAACCACGCAAATGATCTTATGTCCAATAGTTATAGCAAAAGTTGCTTACCTTAGCCGGCTTAAATTTCTAATTAGTTTGCATGTCAACCAAGCTCCCTTGCCCGCAACAGTCCCCCAGGACGCTGGATCTCAATCCCGATCCTGTTTGTGACGCCAATCTATGTCGTGGCCCAAAGAGGTTGTTGTCGGTCTCATTCTCAGTCATTGCAGAGAAACAGGCTCAAACAGAGCCTGCAGAGTTTCAGATGTTGAAGAAATAAGACTTTATTAAAGTAACAAAGCCGAGAAGAACAGCCGCCACATCAGGCTGCCTCTGATCTTGGGTTGTGAATACAGAACTTATTATATTCCTTCAAAGATGACACCTTTACCCTCCCATGGCGTTGATTGGTCAGCCACCCTTATTTCATCTGATTGGTTGATTATCCCCTCATTTGCATAGTTGGCTATAGTCCAGCACCTCCTCATCCTTCCCATACATTTCCCCATACGTTTCCGCTGGGGAGTTGTATTCCCCTTCATAACGTCAAGGCTTCCGTTTGTTCTGAGATTATTTAATTACTTAAGATGACCTTGGTGGCCTTCACCTGGCTCTTGGGCAGTGAAGCTTCCAATCACAGGTCATGAGAACTTCACCTTTCTATATACACCATCTACGCACACACATCCAGGCCTCAACTGTCATAACACCTTATTAAAAGCTTCCATGATTTACATTCATGAGAACTGTCATCTTCCCTATGCACACTCAGGCCTCAACTGATAGGCCTCAACTGATGTAGCTCCTTATTGAGTATATCAATGGTTCCTTTTCAGGAACTCGAGCTGCGTCGGCGAGACGCTATGGGAGAGCCTCAGCGTGACGGCTCTGAATTGTGTGTGAAATCAGCCAATGATGAGTCGGGACGTCATAGGCAGGTGACATCACTGACCAGGAAGCATATAAGCGCGTGGAAAATGCCGGCCAGACAGCTTCGTGGGGATCGCAAGCCGATCTTAAATGCGAGGAGACTGAGACGTTCTGCTACTTCCCCTCATCAGGGCGGCACAGCGCTGCTCCTCTCTTCATCCAAGGCTGAAGAGATGGAGGGCACTGAGGAGACTACGGTCTCCTCCTCACTCCAGTATGAGGCTTGAAGGCGGTGTCGCGCACTGCCGTTGATCTAAAAATAGAGCGGCAACAGAGATGAAAAGTGACTGCGCTGTATTAAATGAAAAATCAAATGTTTCTACAGACGCAGCCAAAATAAATAAATGCCTTCAAGAAGGAGCCTGCCATTTTTTATCACAATTTCCATAACGAGGTATCGAAATTGTGGCCATTCACGGCTAGTTTTCATCCCTCTGAATGAGTTAATAAGGATGAAAAAAAATGAGTTGAGTCTCTCTCTATGCTGTCTTTAAGGCTCCATTCCAGCCCTCCAAGCCTTTAAGTATTTAATCTAAAATGCTGCTGGACAGGGGGTACTCAACAGCAGGGCAGGCAGGTGCATGTCTGAACACCATGGGGGTGTTACAGGCGTACCAAGTGTACCAAGGAGCTGGATAAAAGAACTAAGAGAACCGCTGATCTCTCATTGCATGCCACAAAGGCAGCAAGGGTGGCAGCAGAGAGGCATCTTTTGCTGACTTGGTCAGGCATGGGAAAGAGAGACAGAGTCTGCCTGATGGATGCCTCGCTTGCGCCTGAGGGTCTGTTCGGCGATGCCATAAACATGGTCGTCAAAAGACACCAGGGGGCGCGTAAGCAGAAACAGAGTGTTGCCTCGAGAGCTCCTCCCCAACATCAAGGTAGTTGGCAAAGCTCTGTAGCGGGGCCTTCAAAATATCATATAGACATGAGGGTTGTTTTTCAAGAGAAATAAAGGCCTCGCAGGTAAAGAGAGGAAGTCCTGATGCTTGTGGCTCAGAGGGCAGCCCCCTTTGGGGAAAGTGGGGCACTCCGCAGTACACGGAGCCCATCTCTCCCCAGTGCCCTCAGGAGACTCACTCACCAACCTCCCCAGTGATACAAGGCGTGAGCGTCTCCAGCGAGCATCATTCTCGGGTTCAGCTGCCCGGAAACGTAGCGGCACCGAGACGTTCGCCACCGAGCTCTCACGAGGGAAACACAACTTCACCCGAGGTTGTGTCAAAACACCAGGACGAGGTCAGCCTACTGCTTGTAGCACCATTCTGGCCGGGCTGAGTTTGGTTCTCTGACCTGATATCCCTTCTAGACGGCTCTCCGTGGGAGATACCGATCAGGAGGGATCTTCTCTCACAAGCGGGGAGTGTGGCCCCTGAGGGTGCTAATGGGTTTGCTAACGATAAAGACCACATTTTTGCTAGCATTGTGTTCTCTGAGGAGAGTAGGTGACCTCCAGGCCCTCTCAGTGACCCCTACACATCTTGACTTTGCGCCCGGCATGGCCAAAGCCTTCCTGTACCCTCGAGCAGGTTACAGCTATAAGGTACCTACGGTCACACCTCAGCCAGTAGTACTACAGGCCTTTAACTCACCTCCCTTCAGGGAGCCTGGTCAGCAGAAGCTTAATTGTGAGTGTCCAGTGCGAGCATACGTCCACAGAGCTGCCCTGTGGAGAAAGTCAGAGCAGTTGCTCGTTTGTTTTGGTCCCCCCAAGAAGGGGCTCTCAGTGACCAAACAGACTTTAAGCCGTTGGATTGTGGATGCCATCAACTTGTCATATGAGTCCTCTGGACTCCCGCCGAGGCTTGGAGTCAGAGCGCACTCAACACGCGGTGTGGCGGCCTCGAAGGCCCTGCTAGCAGGGGACTCCATGGCCGATATTTGTGATGCTGCTGGGTGGTCAACCCCCGACACATTTGTCCGGGTTTATGGACTTGATCTTCGAGCTCCTCTGTTCTCTCGTCCTAGATGTGCACACATGGCATGGATTTAAAAGTCTGGAGGCAAGGGCATCTCGTTCCCATAGCGTCTTGTCAACGCAGCTCGACCAGATTGAGAGAGTTTTATTTAACTTTTTTACTTCTTCTTCACCAACAGACAACCAACACGATTTTACACGGTGAGTAAACTTATGTCTGCTATTTTAATTATCTATCATCCAACATTATGTGTTAACAATTTAAATTCTGCTCTGTACCTCACCCAAAACTATTGTATTTCACCCGCGGCTGCAAAGCTTTAACATTTGGACTACTTTTGGTAAGAAATTATTAGGATTGTACTTGTCTGTCCGTCATGCTTTTATATAGGAGAGAATAACATTAACGTTTAGAGTTAGTGTTTAGTGTAAACCTGTGTTTAGGTTTAAACTTTTATTTATTTATTTATTTACTTTTGTAAATTTTACAAAAGCATTTATATTCCTTATTAAATAGGTATGTTTGGATTTGGGGTAAGAAAAATCTATTTTTTTTACATATGTTATTAATTAATTAGCTTTTTACAATTGTCTTTTTTTTGCTGCTATTTTGCCTTTTTTTTTATTGGCACTGAACACCGCACTGCTAATGTTTTCATACTGTGCCCTTTTCTGTTCTTTTCAGGTGTACTCTGACCTCTTCATACAGGCTGTCGTGGTGTCATCTCAAAAGGTTTGGCTCATCTTGCAAAAACGTTTTTCAAATTTGCTGCAACATATTGCTGACAGGCCAATGCCATGTTATCATGTGATACAGTACATTTCCAGTTAAAAGTAATATTTACTCTGACCAGGGAGGTGATCACAGAGTGGGTCAGTGTGTATACAGTAAGTAAGTATAGTAAGAATGTTACTAGGCAACGTCCGTGACACCAGCAGGGGCCGTTCCGAGGACGTTTTAAAAACGTAAAATTTCCAAAATAAATAGTCCCCTAAACGTCCCGAGAACGTCTTGAATGTTGTGTGAAGGTCCTCCAAATAACGTCCCTCAACCCTTTAAAAAACTCAACACGGTGACCGTCACAGAACGTCCTAAGGATGTTACTAGGCGACGTCTGTGACACCAGCAGGGGCCGTTCTGAGGACGTTTTAAAAACGTAAAATTTCCAAAATAAACATAGTCCCCTAAACGTCCCGAGAACATCTTGAATGTTGTGTGAAGGTCCTCCAAATAACGTTTCCCAACCCTTTAAAGAACTCAACATCGTGACCGTCACAGAATGTCCCAAGGACGTTACTAGGCAATGTCCTTGACACCAGCTGGGACGTTCAGAGGACGTCCTGGAAACGTAAAATTTCTAGCGGGGACTCTGTCACATAGAAGATGGTGACAGAGTGGAGGCCATTTCTGCTTACAGGAAAAGTCCTAGTGAGCTGTTTCATTCTTTCACCTTAAATTGTCCAAACCAACACCCCCACAAACCTTAAACACAAAAAGACCATCTATTGTAATTTCAGTTCTCGTGGCCTTAAGACCGCACCTGTGTTGAATGCTCAATCTTAATGCTCCAGGGGGAGGTCACAGCCCTGTATCAGTAACCAATTTTGTGAAAAGTTTAAATCTTTTTAACAATGTAAATGACTACTGAGAAATTTAGACCATTGTACCACTCATATTTAGACTTTTAAATTGACATCAAATACGGCACTGAAAGAACAATATCTTCACAAGATATGACACTTTGAGTTTATTTTTTCCTTGGTGACACTCTTAAGGAGAAGAGTGAGATTGCGAGGTGGGGGACTCAGAAGATCGTAAAGTGGGTGACTGGGTCAAGGGGGGTGACTGTTTTACGGTCCTGAGGGTCAGTTTTCCAGATGGACTTTTATTGCCTGCTCTGGGCCTCGAGAGACCAGACCAACGCAGACCAACGCGGAAGGCAGCGCACCCTGTATGTTTTCTTCATTTTCTTAATTCACAAAGTTGTGTTGTTATTATATGTGTATACAAATTAAAGTAGACCCTAATCTGCACGATCAAAACTCAGTGTGCAATTTAAGTTCTTATTGGTGTCATCAGGAGATGAGGTCTCAAACCGCATATTTGTGGGAGCCGGGCTCAGAGGGTTAATATCCATGTATGGTGTCCAAGTTTGTATATAATACTAAAGGACAGCTTCTGGGGTCCGTTCTTTGTACCTTGCTAACTAAGTTAGCTGGATTTGATTGTTGATGATTTTGCGTGATCTTGGATTGTTCGTTTATTCAACGCTCATCCGGGACTTGCTGCCATAGCAACATCCATGAGCCTAAACGCTCATTTTAACATGTCAAAAACAGCTCTTTAGAAATCACTCTGTTCTGTGTACTTCCCCTTTAAATCTTCACGAGCTCCACTGACCCCGCCCCTCTTTTCTGAGGCGCTCTCAGAGAATCTTTTTTTAGCTATATTCATAGTGAAACTTGCTAATTAGCACATTATTAGGAAAGCCGATTTGCCAAAGATTCATTAAAATACATTATCACTGCTTCTGTAGGTGAGGCTGGATCATGACTGATTTGCATGAACATAAATGCATTTCGGTTGATCAAGAGCGCTTTTCCCTTGAGAACCAAATGAAACCTTAATCCTCCTTCAGTCACTCAGATGTTGGTAATGAGTAAATGACTACTGCTATGTTTACTAATACATTCAACAGCAAAACACCTCAATCGCTTAGGATTCTTGCTTGTCTCTGCATCTCGGTCTGAAGACAGTTCACTCAGGGCAGGTCTAAGATAAGACATCAGTTCAGTCTGTGTGACATGCTGCTTTTAATCAACTACCGAGGGAGTGGCCTCTGTCGGTGTGATGCCACAACAACATGCCGCTTTTCGGCAACAATCACAGTTTTCATTGTCAATTGGGTCATTCATGTGAATCATGTAAAACCTCACACACATCGTCCAGGAGGAGATTGGAACAGAGGATGTTTTTCTACTTGGGGAACACATTGAGGACACATTTCATTTCATTGTTCATTTCGACAACCATCATTTTGATCTGTTGTCATTAGTTATGTCTGTGTCTGTGTATGTGTGTGTGTGCGGGTTTAAGTGGTTTATGAGGACACAAATTTGTATAATGACATGGGTATGACATAGATATTACAATATGTAAGGACATTTTCAGTGTCCCCGTGATTCAAAAGGCTTAAAAAACATACTAAATGGTGTTTTTTTTTTTTAAATCTAACAATACACACAGTTTCCTGTAAGGGGTAGGGTAGGTGTAGGTCAATACCACATACAGTTTGTACAATATAAAAACCATTACGCCTATGGAGAGTCCCCATAAATCACAAAAACCAACATGTGTGTGTGTGTGAGCGAGAGAGAATGAAATACTCCGAGTAGACTCACTGAACAATCGTCTTTGTCAGACGTTGAAATGACATCCCCTGACATGTCAGAATGAAAGTTTTTATGATGTCTTTTTATAACGTCTTTTGGACGTCCAGTATTGGTACTGGATGTCCAAAAGACGTCACTGGATGTCCAGTACCAATACTGGATGTCCAA
>JAUYWG010001013.1:0-10473 GCA_034779775.1 Enteromius afrohamiltoni
ACCTTGGGAGAACCAGGCTTAGTTGGGTCCAGTTCTCCTCTGGCCAGATGCCCAGCACCTAATTTCCAGTTCAATTTTTTATCTAAGATTTTTACAATCTTGGGCCGGGGGCCCTGCCTCCTCGGGAAGGTAAAACGCAGAGTAGCAGATCTGGAGCGGTGTCTCTGCAGCTCCTGTTTCTGCTGCGGCTGAGGCTGAGCGGTAGCGGGCTGCTGCTTGGGCTGCTCCGTGAACCCTTCAACGGAGAGTCCAAACAGTCCAGCAGGAGAGATGGGCGTTTTGTGTGCGTCCTTTATCTGAGTGAGATTAAGCCAGAGGTGTCTCTCTAGAACGACGAGGCTCGCCATGGAACGGCCAATGGGTTGGGCCATAACCTTCGTCACCTCTCAGCGCCAGTTCCGTTGCACTCCAAAGCTCTTTGGTGGTGTCCTCATCAGGCGGGCCCTCGGTGGCAGTGAGAAGCTTCGCCTGGAAGACTTGGAGAATCGCCATGGAGTGAAGCGCAGAGGCGGCTTGTCCGGCGGATGAAAAGGCTCGGCTGGCGAAAGAAGACATCATCCTGCAAGGCTTCGACGGGTGTGCTGGCCTCACCTTCCAGCCAGCTGAAGTAGGGGGGCAGCAGCACCTCGTATCCCTTCTCAGCGGCACCATCGACTGATGCGAAGGCAGCGGCGGCTCTGTTCTTCAGCCGGGCGGAGTATGGCGATCTCCATGTCTTGGTCAACTCGTCATGGACCTCCGGGAAGAATGGAGTAGGAATGCGATTCATATTCGCGATTATATTGTACAGAACATGAAAATAGAGACACCAGCCACCATAGTCCAATGTGTTCCGACAGCCAGAGCGCCTGACATCTTGGCAAATTTGAAAGTGCTGGCTAATGCTAAACGTAGATTCAGTAAGATTGTTATTCACGTCGGCGCTAATGATGTTCGACTTCGCCAGCCGGAGATCACTAAAAATAATGTTAAAGAGGTGTGTGAACTTGCAAGTACGATGTCAGAAACTGTAATATGCTCTGGTCCCCTCCCTGCTTACCGGGGTGATGAGATACACAGCAGACTGCTGGGTTTCAATGGCTGGATGTCTAAGTGGTGCCCGCAAAATAGCATAGGTTTTATAGACAATTGGCCGAGTTTTGGGGGCAGACCTGACCTGTTTAAAAGAGATGACCTTCATCCTTCTTGGGGTGGTGCTGCTCTTTTCTCTAGAAATATGGCACATAGTCTTAGATCTCAAACTTGACTAACTGGCGCCCAGGTCAGGAGGCAGACAGACCGGCTAAACCGACCGTCTCCTAGCCGGCTCACGTCACCGCAGTCAGTTAATGCTCAGCACATAGTAACTTCTTCACCTAGATACTACACTATAGAGACTGTGTCTGTTCCCCGAACTAGAAAATACAAAAAACATCCCAAACAAACTAAGAGTAACAATTTAATTGATGTTCAAAAAATAAATAATACAGAGAAACAAATGATTAAGCTCGGCTTACTGAATATCAGGTCTCTTTCTACTAAATCACCTTTTGTAAATGAATTGATCAAAGATCATAAGCTATATTTGCTCTGTTTGACAGAAACATGGCTAAAACCAGATGAATATAAATACTTTAAATATATTTACTTTAAACCCCAGGATTACAGCTATAAAAATGAGCCACTTCTGAAAGGCAGAGGAGGTGGAGTTTCTACAATTTATAGCAATATTCTCCGTATTTCTCAGAAGACAGGCTTTAAATATAATTCGTTTGAAGTTATAGTGCTGCATGTAACAGTATCTAGAGAAACATCTGATAGTTATAAATCCCCTGTAATGTTTGTACTGGCTACTGTTTACAGGCCACCAGGGCACCACACAGATTTTGGAATACTCTGTCTGTTCGTCCCAGATGGGCTGTATCGCCATCTGCTCGGTCCAGGAGGTCGGTTTTACTGTTTGCTCTTTCCTGGAGGTCATCCTCGCTGACAGGTGGGCCCAAGTGGGTCTCTTCGCCATCCGCTCTGCCCTGGAGGATGATTTCACTGTTTGGTTGGTTCTGGAGGGCTTCTTTGCCACCTGCTCTGCCCCAGAAGCCTTCTCCTCCGTCCGTTTCGCCCAAGTGGGCGTTCCCTCTGCCCGATCCACCCGGGAGAGCTTCCCAACCGTCCGCGCCACCCAGGAGATTGTCTTCACTGATGGTTCGGTCCTGGAAGGCGTCGCCGCTGATTGATCGGTCCAGGAGGATGTCGTCGCTGATAGGTCTGCCTCGAAAGGTATTACAGTCATCTGCTCCGCCCTGGAGGGCACTCAAACTGTCTGATCGGCCCAGGAGGGCATTATTAGGGACTGTTCGGAACAGGAGATCTCGGTCCTTGACTGCGTTGCCCCGGAGGACTCTGCAATTGTCTGCCCCACCCTGGAGGGTATCACCTCCGTTGTTCCAGCCGACTGCTCCACCCAAGTGGACTTCTCCGCCGTCGGCTCCACCCTGGAGGGCTTCAGAACTGTTTGATCGGCTCAGGAGAGCATCCTCGCTGCCTAGTATGCTCAGGAGAACGTCTCTGCCGCCTGCTCCGCCCTAGAACGAGTTTCCTCCATCTGATTCGCCTTGAAAGGCTTCCCCGATGTCTGCTTTGCCCAGGTGGGCTTTTCCTCTGCCTGCTCCACCTTGGAGGACTTCTTCGATGTCTGCCCCTCTCTGGTAGGCGTTTCCTCCGGCTCCTAAGTTGGGAGCATCTGGAAGCTGCTCCTTAGAGGGGGGGCTATGTCGCGATCAGCTGGACGTGCCAGTCCAGAATCTGAATGGCACTCCAGCGCTCAGCAAACTGTGTGTGTATTTTTGTCTGTTTCTCATTCATGGACTCTTATTCTGTATTATGTCTCCAATCACTCATCTGTTGTCATGCTGTTTCATTGTTGGCTCCGCCCACTGACCTAGTTTTACGTGTATATAATCCAGATGTTTTTGTGTGTCGTCACGGTCCATTGCACTGTCGATCTGTCTTGCATTTTCACCCATGTTCTTGGTTCTTGTAACTCTTGTTGAATTTATCGTTGCTGACCCTTGCTCACGTTTGGATTATTGCCTTTGCTTTTCTCTTTGGACTCTGATTACTCATTGTTTTGACCCACGGACTCTGACCATTCTCTTGTTTTGCCTCTGCCAAACTTCAGTAGACGTTGATCATTTATATTACATTACCAAAATTTAACATCATCTTAACACCATAATGTGACATCCATACAATGTCATAGCCTAACATCAGTAGACGTTGATCTTTGGTTGGTTTTTGGTTGCAACATTATCTAACCAAAATCCAACGTCATCTAAATGTCATAATGTGACGTCCATACGATGTCAAATCCCAACATCATAAGACCTTGATCTTTGGTTGGTTTTAGGTTGCGACATTACCTGACCAAAATCCATAATGTGACATTTATACAACGTCAAATCCTAACATCAGTAGACGTTGATCTTTGGTTGGTTTTAGGTTGCGACATTACCAAACCAAAATCCAATGTCATCTTAACATCAAAATGTGACATCTATTCAACGTCAAATCCTAACATCATTAGACGTTGATCTTTGGTTGGTCTTAGGTTGCGACATTACCAAACCAAAAATCCAACAACATAATTAACATCATAATGTGATGTCCATACAGCGTCAAAGCCTAACATTAGTAGACATTGACTTTTGGTTGGTTTTTGGTTGCGACATTACCTAACCAAAATCCAATCTCCTCTTAACATCATAATGTGACATCCATAAACGTCAAAGCCTAACATCAGTAGACATTGATCTTTGGTTGGTTTTAGCTTGGGACATTACCTAACCAAAATCCATAATGGGACATCTATACAACGTCAAATCCTAACATCAGTAGACGCTGATCTTTGGTTGGCTGACCTAGTTTTACGTGTATATAATCCAGATGTTTTTGTGTGTCGTCACGGTCCATTGCACTGTCGATCTGTCTTGCGTTTTCACCCATGTTCTTGGTTCTTGTAACTCTGTTGGATTTATCGTTGATGACCCTTGCTCACGTTTGGATTATTGCCTTTGCTTTTCCCTTTGGACTCTGATTACTCATTGTTTTGACCCACGCACGGACTCTGACCATTCTCTTGTTTTGCCTCTGCCTAACTTCAGTAGACGTTGATCATTTATATTGCATTACCAAAATTTAACGTCATCTTAACACCATAATGTGACATCCATACAATGTCATAGCCTAACATCAGTAGACATTGATCTTTGGTTGGTTTTAGGTTGCGACATTACCAAACCAAAAATCCAACAACATAATTAACATCATAATGTAATGTCCATACAGCGTCAAAGCCTAACTTCAGTAGAAGTTGACTTTTGGTTGGTTTTTGGTTGCAACATTACCTAACCAAAATCCAATGTCCTCTTAACATCATAATGTGACGTCCATAAACGTCAAAGCCTAACATCAGTAGACATTGATCTTTGGTTGGTTTTAGCTTGCGACATTACCTAACCAAAATCCATAATGGGACATCTATACAACGTCAAATCCTAACATCAGTAGACGCTGATCTTTGGTTGGTTTTAGGTTCCCACTGAACAATTGTCTTTGTCAGACGTTGAAATGACATCCCCTGAAAAGCCAGAATGAAACTTTTTATGACGTCTTTTGGACGTCCAGTACCAATACTGGACGTCCAAAAGACGTTATAAAAAGACGTCTTCAAGTTGAACTTCAACTTCAAGTTTTAACATTATTGTTCATTAACAAAATTTAACGAATGTGTTTTTTAGAGTTATATCTCAATAAAATTGCAAGTAAGGTTTATAAATGAATACCCTGACTGTTATGTATATATAAGTATTATATAATTAATGTCAAATTACAGACAAGTTGGGTTACCAGAATGAACATATGATCTCAAAAGGGTTATCATGTGGCCCAATGAAGATGAAAAATTCTGTCCCATATAGCCTGCATGTTCTCCACATTAGAGGATGGATACCCGACCCGAGCTTGACGGTATCTGACAGTACCCTACGGGCCGGGCCGGGTTTGGACAGAGATTTAGAAAGGATGCTTGAGTTCGGGTCAGGCTCGGTCACATCAGCGTGAATGTGTGCCTGTATTATAACGGCGCTTTTTGCCCCCTGTGCACTCTCATCTGTTGACATTTCCGAATGCCTTCCTACAGTTGCTTAATAAAAGCGGGCTTTCCACACAAAAAAGTGCATGTGTCATTAGTATGAAAAAAAAAATTGATTTTACATGTGTCGGGCTGGGATCAGGCTCGGACATAAATATCTTTTTAGCCCTATCCGCACTCTACTCCACAAGGGTAGAAACTAGGCACCAGTGCAGAACTACTAACTTACTAACCAGTGCCCATTTTCACAAAACAGTTGATCTTACCACTAAGAGTTCTCGTAAATTTCCTCTTAAAACCAATTCAAAGCTGCTTAGACAAACATTTACTTAGGAACAAGGAGAAGTCTTAAGCTAAGGGGCTGACTTTGTTGCGATGATTTCAGCATTCTAACTAATAGTGATTGGCTTATCAGAAATATAAATATTTCAAATAAATTGCAATGAATTGCACAGTGCAAAAAAAAGCTTTTTAATTAACAGAGTAGAGTAAAGTAAACTGGACACAAGAACAGCTTTAAGGTCTATCTTTCCCAACTGTTTAATGAGAAAAATATGGAGTTTGGATAACCTCCAAACCCTAAAGGTGTTACCTTTTTTAAAAGCTCCTCATTGTCAAATGTTTCTAAAATGTTCATATTCACAGGAAGATTTCCAGCAACAGCTGTTTTAGGATAGTTATGGTCAATGACTTAGGAGTCTTCTTCACTACTGTTTTACAGATTTTGGAGCTGGTTTAGTGCTTTGAACTTTAGCAAACAACCATACAGATTTAACTAAAATTGTGCCATGTAGGATGTTATGATAGTGTTTGCCGGATACAAGTTTTTTTGTTTTTTTTGGTAAAGTCTAAAATATGCTTTGCTTCAGAAGGCCTTTATTAACCCCTGCCATGTGGAGTGTGTTTATAAAAGATGGATGCATTTTGAGCCTTAAATATAGCAGCCATTCACTAACATTATAAAGCCTTGAAGAGCCAGAATGTTTACTGATAAAATTCAAAATCATGGGATTTTTTTTCTTTTCGTTTTTTTCTTTTTTCTTATATAAACAAAAAACTGCTATGTCTACAGTTTTAGACTAACTGGGGCTTTGTGTGTTGCTTTGGTCTTTGTATGTATAAAGATATATAGCAAATGTCATTTGCATGCTCTAAATTATTTACTAAATGTATTTCCTGTAAATTAATTGTTAATTTAACTTGACATACAATGCTTCTGTACAATGACTAAGAATTTGAATGTGCAGGCTTCCTTAAAAAGATCAGAATGTAGTTTTTGTTGTTGTTTTGCAACAATTGGTTGAAACTTTTGCTTTTTGTATACATATCTTTAAGTGCTATGCTCATTTTTTTTACTGTTCAAACATGTTTAACTATAACTATACTATATGTATTTATGGAAAATGAACAATTAAAATGTATGTACAGACATTTGTCTTTGTATTACAAATGTACTACATTTTCTATTTTAATGATGCCAATGTCAGACAAACGTCGGTCTGTCATTGTAATTTGGTTGGAAATGAAAATCGTGTTGACGTCAGAAAGCAACGTCAGGTTGATGTCAGATCCCAACTTCGGTCTGACATTGAATTTTTGTTGGAAACAAAAATTGGGTTGATGTCAGAACGCAACATCAGGCTGACGTCGGATCCCAAAGTTGGTCTGACATTGTAATTTGGTTGGAAATTATAATCGGTTTGACATCAGAAAGCAACGTCAGGTTGACGTCGGATCTCAACGTCAGTCTAACGTAATTTGGTTGAAAATGAAAATCAGGTTGACGTCAGAACAGCAATGTTAGGTTGACGTCGGATCCCAACATCGATCTGACATTGAATTTTGGTTGGAAATGAAAATCGAGTTGACTTCGAAAAGCAACGTCAGTTTGACGTCGAAAAGCAATATTGGTCTGACATTGTATTTTGGTTGGAAATGAAAATCGGGTTGACGTCGGATCCCAACGTCTGTCTGACATCGGATACAGACATCATTTTGACGTTGGTATCCGACGTCAACCTGATGTTGCGTTCTGACATCAACCCGTTTTTCATTTCCAACCAAAATACAATGTCAGACCAACGTTGGGATCCGACGTCAACCTGACGTTGCATTCAGACGTCATCCAGATTTTCATTTCCAAAAAAAATTTAATGTCTTACCAACGTTGGGATCCGACGTTGCCCTGACGTTGCTTTCAGACGTCAACCCGATTTTCATTTCCAAAAAAAATTAAATGTCTTACCAACGTTGGGGTCTGACGTTAACCTGACGTTGCGTTCTGACGTCAACTCGATTTTCATTTCCAACCAAAATCCAACGTCGGATCAACATTGGGGTCCAACGTCAACTTGATGCCATATTGTCGTCTGGTGCTTGCTGGGAAGCTTCATCTACTTTGGTCATCAAGACGATCTGAGCGATGCCTAAAATTGTACTTGTTAAAGGAAAAGTTCACCCAAAAATCAACATTTGATGGTTATCTGCTTACCCTCGGGGCATCCAAGATGTAGGTGACTTTGACTTTTACTTCAGTAGAACACAAACCGTTGCAGTCTGTCAGTTATGTAATGGAAGTCAATGCGTACTAAAAGTTTCAAAGCTCTGAGAGTCAAAAAAAACATACACAGATGAAACCAAATTAAACCCTACAGCTCGTGATGATACATTGAGGTGTTAAGATATATATAATATATATATATATATATATATATGCATCATTTATATATATATATATATATATAATTTTTTTACCTCTTAGTGACTGTTTCTATGGGCAATAATTAAGGACCAACGTCTATATCTATGTATATATTAATGTACCAGAGCACGGTGACGCATCGTGTGCCGGATGTTATTTCACCGTGTGCCGGATGTTGTTACAGGGAGTCCAAGTTTGTGCTGTATATAAGGTAAAAAAAAATTATCACTCACAGACCGATCGTTTCTTGTCTTAACACCTCAATGTATCACCACGAGCCATAGGGTTTAATTTGGTTGCATTTGTGTACATTATTTTTGGCTCCTGGAATAGTCGACGATTCGTTTTGAGGAGCCTGATTCGACTCACAGTCGAATGTTCGCAGGATGTTAGGATTATGCCATTTGACTACATGGGGGTGCTCAATGTCTGATTTCACATAGAACTATATGTATATATAGCTATAACTATATATATATATATATATATAAATATATATATATATATATATATATACAGACTATTAAATAGTGCTGTAAATAAGAATTTGAAAACAAAAAAGGCTTTAAATGAATATTTTACCCTGGATTTATTTAATCCAACCACCCCTATATATTTAAATTTAATTGCATTTTCCGTCATCTGTGACTGTGTAATAACTATGTCTGAACCTGGCATATACATAACATTACTGAGAACACTATTATAATAAAACACTGTGAGTTCAGCTGTCATGTTTCTGCACACAGTTGCGTGAAGAAAGCATCCACAAAACAGTTCATTCCGAGCCGCACAGACACGTTCAACTTCGGGGCATAATATTAATGTCACAAAGAGGTCTTGCTTCTAAGCAGATGCAGAGGCGAGGAAACAGGAATTCTGTATAGCAGGACACATTTATTAAAAAAAAACACAGGATACATTGAATGGCTGACAAAAACACAGAGACACTCCATCTACAAACATCAACTACCGACAAACTGAACTTAAAAGGACACGGATTAAATACAGGAATAATCATAGTAGGAAACACAAAACACCTGGGATACAGGGCTGGCAGGGGATGAAACGCTAATGAAAGGGGCGGGTTACAAACAAGGCAAAAACACGTGGAACAGAATCCAAACAAAAACACAGAAGCACATGGACCAACAAATGACAATTAACATCATGTTGTATAAATAATGAAGCGTATTGTATATGAGATAAATGAAATCCCACTAAAATCCTGCTATCATGCTTCATTCTACTGATTATCTTCAGCCCACGCAGCTCAGAACAGAAATGCAGAACATTATTAACTATTGTCATATATATAATGTTATAATAAGACCACTATTGTAAAATATGTTGTGAATTCCTGGGGTTTCCTGATGTTTAATGTTAACTATCTTTTAATGGAAACATAAAACATTATTTGCTCTGTTTGTATCTGTGAGTCATCTTTTACACATTTTCCCTGTGCGTTAACATCAGTAATGATGACTATCCAATGACTGACATGACTCTTATTTTACCCCACCCAGAAATGTGTGCATTTCTGTTGTGTATTGGTTACTGTTTCAGGTAAAATGTTATACATATAGAAAGCTGCCTGTTAGACAGTGTAATAAATAAATAAGTTCCAATAAGTTGTGGTTTACAGTGAAATTATAACAGCTAAGGGGGGTTTATAAGTGTCTACAACCCCCTTAACTGCTATAAATTCACTGTAAACCACGTCTTACTGCATTTAGAAAACTTACTGCTTTTGTGAAAATTTTCACAAAAACAGTAAAGTGTAATCATTTAAATAAAAACATTATTTTCCTGCCAAACAATGTTCCTCAGAAATGGTTACAGTTCCAACAAAGCAGTTGCTGAGCAACAAACAAATTTGTGTATTTTATGCTCGTTTAAAATTCGTATGTTACCATTCGCATCGCACTCGCTGTGAAAATGCTTCACTTCTTAAAATGTTACACCCAAGATAAACCTGTTCGTCAAGTTCCTTCACACCTGTGATACAGGGACATTTTTAGCTTTAAAACTGATCGACCATTAATGAACTGTAAGGTCTATAAAACAACCAATCAGAATCAAGCACCGGAACTATCCATTTTATAAACAATATTTTGACAAGCTAAATAGAAAATATAAAAAAGTATAATCACAGAGGCCATATCATAATATTTAATTGCTATCAGCAAGCCATACAGAATTGATTTTAATCATGTTTACTTTTTTTTCTGATAGAAAGGTCTGCATTACATTTAGAGCAGTGCTTCGAACAGTACTAATTTGTAAAACTGATCTTACAGCATGTTAGTAATAAAGCCACAATCAATAAATGCAATATAATATACTAATATTATAGCTTAAGCTACAGTATTATGCAGAGATATAGCTAAGCCACCTGTATTCTATTCAAACACAATGCAACAATATGAACGTTTCTCAGCAAAACATTTTAAAAAACATTGTCCTCCATATGACCAGCATCATCCAGATAGTCGTCTGCAAAGTTGAGCATCTGCTGTAGAGCGGAGAGCAGCAGGACGTCACAGTTGAGCTCCAGCTCCAGCTCGTGACTGTAGTTCTTCACCGGTAACACACAAGACACCGGCACACCCAACCGAGAGCTCACCTCCTGAACCTGCAGACA